>JBAMJV010004365.1:0-142155 GCA_037951105.1 Echinarachnius parma
CGTTCCCCCACTGAGAAACATTTTCAAAATCAATAGTTTCAACTTTCAACCCCTATCTCCCCTATGTATTCAAGATAGGCCATGGTATCCCTTTCCTATCTGGGCTGAGGATCTCGGATTCCCAAATCCCTTCTGATTTATTTATAAGCAGTGATAGGCCACGCACAGAATCAATTCCTTAGTGAAAATGCGCATCATACATTTACTCAAAGAACCACTGCGCACCTACGACTTCGTAGCAGACTATTCGTCGATAGTCATACGTGGACAATCGTGTGGACGTTTTGGTACATTTCCAAAAAAATAACTGATGCACATAACAAACGCAACCAACATTCATACCCATCCTCAAACAGTCAGTAACTGACAGTATTCCCTAAATCGCACTACTAAACTAACACGTGCCCACTATGTCCCAGAGAGATCGGTATGGGCACATGTCCGTGTGTGTGCCCAACATGTACATAATGGATCGATTTGGGCACGGGTTTGTTATCAAGAGTTTCCTACGATTACAATGGATTAGGGTAGCATGATATATATATATACAATGAGCCCACTTTCACCATCAGCGGGTTACATAGCCTATTGGTAACGTTACGATGTGGACTTGATATCAACACTTGGTATCATGGGTTCGAATCCGCTCCGATGCCGCTAAAATTTTCTTTTATCATATAAGACATGGTGAGTAGCGGTTCTTTTAGTAAATGTATCATGCGCATTTTCACTAAGGAATTAAATCTGTGGCCTACATCACTACTTCTAAATAAATCAGAAGGGATTTGCTAAATCGTTTGGGAAACCCAGATCGTCCGCCCAGATATATAGGATTAACGGTTTAAAGGGATACCATGGCCTATCTTGAATAAATAGGGGAGATAGGGGTTGAAAGTTGAAACTCTTAAGTGCGATTTTTAAAATGTATCTCAGTGGGGGAACGAGTGCCCAATGCATTGCATTAAGTGTGCATTGGGCACTTGTTCTACTTGATCCCATCATACATGTAATGCATAGCATTGGGCACGTGTTTCCACACTAAGGTAAATTCCCATTTTGGCACTAAAAGGTCTTGCAAGTCAACACTAATGTAGTTTCAACCCCTATTTCCCCTCTACCTTCAATTATCAGCCACGCTAGCCTTCTTTAGACAGTATCCTATCCGGGCTTCCAGCCAAACACGCATTAAGAATGTTCAATATTAATTACAGCTCTAGGAAACTCTCTTAATATAGTACACTAATACGTGCCCAATATGTATTTAAGAGATGGGTTAGGGCACCTGTTGGTGTACTAGTTATATAGTACACTAACAGGTGCCCTAACCCATCTCTTAAATACATATTGGGCACGTATTAGTGTACTATATATTAAGAGAGTTTCCTAGAGCTGTAATAAATATTGAACATTCTTAATGCGTGTTTGGCTGGAAGCCCGGATAGGATACTCTCTTAAGAAGGCTAGCGTGGCTGATAATTGAAGATAGAGGGGAAATAGGGGTTGAAACTACATTAGTGTTGACTTGCAGGTCCTTTTAGTGCCAAAATGGGAATTTACCTTAGTGTGGAAACACGTGCCCAATGCTATGCATTACATGTATGATGGGATCAAGTAGCACAAGTGCCCAATGCACACTAAATGCAATGCGTTGGGCACGCGAACGTATTTTTATCAATACTTTGTCCCTCAATGTATACCCAGGTCGAAAAAACAGTTGAAAATGAGTTACCAACTGGTACCATTTGATACCAGTTGGGATTAATCAGTCCAGTACTCTCTAACTCTCTCCCCTATTTATTCCAGATAAGCCATGGTATCCCTTTTAACAGTTAATCCTATCTGGGCGGAGGATCTCGGTTTCCCAAACGATTTAGCAAATCCCTTCTGATTTATTTATAAGCAGTGATAGGCCACATAATTAATTCCTTAGTGAAAATGCGCATCATACATTTACTCAAAGAACCACTGCGCTCACGACTTCGTAGCAGACTATTCGTCGATGGTATATATTTGTTCTATTATAGTCATACGTAGACAATCGTGTGGACGTTTTGGTACATTTCCAAAAAAATAAACTGATGCACATAACAAACGCAACCAACATTCATATCCTCAAACAGTCACTAACTGACAGTGTTCCCTAAATCGCACTACTAAACTAACACGTGCCCACTATGTCCCAGAGAGATCGGTATGGGCACATGTCCGTGTGTGTGCCCAACATGTACATAATGGATCGATTTGGGCACGCGTTTGTTATCAAGAGTTTCCTACGATTACAATGGATTAGGGTAGCATGATATATAATACAATGAGCCCACTTTCACCATCAGCGGGTTACATAGCCTATTGGTAACGTTACGATGTGGACTTGATATCAACACTTGGTATCATGGGTTCGAATCCGCTCCGATGCCGCTAAAATTTTCTTTTATCATATAAGACATGGTGAGTAGCGGTTCTTTTAGTAAATGTATCATGCGCATTTTCACTAAGGAATTAAATCTGTGGCCTACATCACTACTTCTAAATAAATCAGAAGGGATTTGCTAAATCGTTTGGGAAACCCAGATCGTCCGCCCAGATATAGGATTAACGGTTGAAAGGGATACCATGGCCTATCTTGAATAAATAGGGGAGATAGGGGTTGAAAGTTGAAACTCTTAAGTGCGATTTTTAAAATGTATCTCAGTGGGGGAACGAGTGCCCAATGCATTGCATTAAGTGTGCATTGGGCACTTGTTCTACTTGATCCCATCATACATGTAATGCATAGCATTGGGCACGTGTTTCCACACTAAGGTAAATTCCCATTTTGGCACTAAAAGGTCTTGCAAGTCAACACTAATGTAGTTTCAACCCCTATTTCCCCTCTACCTTCAATTATCAGCCACGCTAGCCTTCTTTAGACAGTATCCTATCCGGGCTTCCAGCCAAACACGCATTAAGAATGTTCAATATTAATTACAGCTCTAGGAAACTCTCTTAATATAGTACACTAATACGTGCCCAATATGTATTTAAGAGATGGGTTAGGGCACCTGTTGGTGTACTAGTTATATAGTACACTAACAGGTGCCCTAACCCATCTCTTAAATACATAATGGGCACGTAATAGTGTACTATATTAAGAGAGTTTACTAGTGTTGAAATATATATATTGAACATTCTTAATGCGTGTTTGGCTGGAAGCCCGGACAGGATACTGCTAGTAGTATATTACAGATATATAATACATGTACTTAGTATATAACAGTTATATACTACTAGTAGTATATACTGTGTTACGCCGGAACTACTTTCGCCAAACTCAAAATCGAATATGTGCCCGGGGCACGCATTGGAAGATATAGCCTGACATTTGTAATCTATAAGGTGAAATTAAATCATTGAAAGATGTGTTTTTGATACTTACCCACTTTTCTTGCTATGATTGAATCAGCCAATATTTCACGTTCATTTGCCATGCAGTCGCGTCGAGCGCTGATCATCGCACACGCTTGCGACGGAAGTACCGTGAAAAGTGTGTTGCTGAAATGACCTTTCGTTAGGTAGTCTTCGTCCAGCCATGAATTGATACGTTGTAAATTACTTACGCACATTATTGTATGCCTGTCAAATCGGAAATAAAGTGTGTGCCACTGAGTGCGCTTGAGATGAAACTACCGTATTTTGCTTGCGAATTGTTGTTTTTCAAACTTTTAAAGAATATGGATTTAAAAATTGTAACGACTGATTTTTGAATAGAATTAAATAAAATACGATGGAATATATTTATTTTTTATGAAAAAACGTACACACATTAAATTAAATTATACATTTTTACTTTGCAGTTTTAACAGTTGATGATGAGCCTTGCTTCCGACCAAAACAAGTTCGTATGATTGATGACGTAATACAATTTGCGCTAGCTACACGGTGAACGCCATTATTACGTGTGCGGTGATGCTGGATTGACGTGCAGTTCAGGACCAACGAACAAAATTGTAGCCCATTTCAATTTAGCTAGGGGCAACGTGACGCCTCCAAATGGAGGATTTTAAACCTGTCATCTAGCACGATCTGCAAAGTTAGGTGAGAAAATAAAAAAACACACAGTGATTAATTTAACGTCATATACAGTCCTACAAAAAAAAACGGGGGTTAGTGAAGTCACTACTGCTATACGGCAGTGTGACTTTTGGGCATACTTGGGCATACTTGGCCATACAGTTTCCCATTCGCTAGTGTACATCGCAACGCAGGCGTGGATTGAATTGGATTACATACACACAGTTATCTCAATGAAACAATCATTACATTTGTAAAAATACTCCTTGTAGGTCGTATTATGAGGTCGCGTCGAGGATTACATTTTTTTTAAATGGTCAATGACTTTCTTTTTTTTTTACTTTTGTGTATTTTATTAATTTAATTTTCAAATTAATTTACATTTTCAAAACTCGCATTCACAATCACAATTCATCATTCATGTGAAAATCAGTCTTATAAAATGGCTCTGATGGCATTCTCTTCGCAGACGTGCCCAGAACACAATTTGAGTATAGCGCATCGGTTCTTTCAGTCATTGGCATTGCATGAGAAGTCGTGGGCACGTCTGCGAAGAGAATGCTGCTCTGGATAAAATCAGTAACGTGATTGGTTAAATCCTGTCACAGGATTTATTGATTTTAAGTACGAACATGCACGACCGTGCAAAAAATGCGCAACAAAAAATGCCATACGATGATATAAATGATACAGAAGAGACGTCACACTCACAATGCTCGTTTACATGTAGTGTACAGAAGAAAACACTTGTGATTGTGATTGTGAAAAAGATAGAAAATGCTTTGTTTTGTAAATTATATGTTCTGTGGTAAATAATTGCTGGCAGTTTTGTAAATTATGGTATGTGGTTTGATATTGTTAAGTTTGGGAATGGAAATGCATACAGCCCTTTGATAATTCTCACTTTTACGGACAATTTTTCTGCGATTTTGCATCGGACTTGTGTTGTAAATAATGTAACTTTCTTCATGAATAAGCTAATGATATGTGAATGCCATTGCCAATCACAAATGCCATACATGCCTATGCCATGTAAGTTCTGTCAGTGTCAAAAGTTGTCAATGGAATTCTTCCCACATGACCAAAAAAGTAAATGATCCAGTCAGCTGGACCATTTACACACAATACACGTTAATGTGCTGTAGCTAAGCATATCGGCCGTTTGTACATGTATGGTACTATTAGTATGTACACAATATCCAATTCACAGTTGATCGTTGTGTTTTACTAGGAAGCCTTGCTACAAAAAACGGCCTGGAAAAAATAGTTTTTTCTTCATTTTGTGGTCTTCAAAACAACAAGTTGGTAATTATTGTAGAGAACTACCTCCCCACATTATTACCAAATTATATGAATTGTTGATCACGTAAACAAAAGTTTTTTTGCATTAATTTGCTGGTAAATGGAGGGAGGAATCGGCCAGCAAAAAAATATTTTTGTGTTGGTTAGTGCAGCAAACGGGAGAGATGTAGCTCTGCAAAACACTATTGTAATGTAGCTATGTGTGCACATGACCTCAAATTAATGGTAATCACATCCAGTCCTGCATCTTTTACAGTGTATTGCCCTGTTTACTCAATGCAGTCGCATTCAACAGTGCAGTACGCATGATGTCATGATAACAATAATAATAATAATAACGGTTATTTATATAGCGCTATTCCTGTGTGGATCATAGCGCTTTACACATTGAGTGCACATGATGGAGGACGGGTGCTCGATTAGCGCTTGCCAGCCATCATAACATTTTCTTATAATATCTGTCAGAATTAATTAAAGGGGACGTTTCCCCACCTTCAATTTACTTTTTTTATTATGTTCTCTACACATTAAAACATAATTTCATGCAAATATGTCAAACGCTTGCCCTCTGAACAAAGGAGGGGCATCATTCAAAGTCAATCGCTGTATGGGCTTATCCCCTTCATCGCGTACAGCATGGAGGCCGCCAATATATTTTTTGAAACCCGGATTTTGAATTGTTCGCGCTTAAATGTTACGTCACACCCGAACAAACAAGCTCAGCCTCTTTCTGTTAGCTCTCGCAGCTCGCATGGCTTAAAAGGCAAAACGTGAGCCAACAAAAAGACTAGTTCGGGTTTGACGTCACATTCTAGAGTGAACAGTTCCACATCCGAGTTTCTTAAACATCAATTGCAGCCCCCATGCTGTATGCGATAAATGGGATTAGCCTGTACAGCGAGTGACTTTGAATGATGCTCCTTCCTTGCCCAGAGGGCCAATGTTGGAAGTATTTGCATGAAATTCTGTTTTAATGTGTAGAGAACTTAATCAAAAGAATACACGTTGGGGAAACTGTCCCTTTAATGTTTTGTGACAAGAAAGAAAAATGTCCAGTTTCTATAATCTATATATATTATGTGTAATTATGTAAATCTCATAAAATGTTATTTGTCATAATTTCTTTAGTTGCCAACTTGCCACCACTGTTGACAAGCAGCCTTCAAGTCCACCATGTTTCAGACAAGATCAGAATATGACAGGTCGGTGAAGCCTTCTTGGTTTTCATGTTTTAAAGAATAAATTTGCATGGATGTTGGTTGTGTGCATGATTAACAAGTAAAAAATGTAATTAACATTTTTTATATCCAGTATAATGAGTATTGTTAGCAATGCTTTTATATAAATACTTAGTATCACAATTCAACTGTAGCCTATGTGGTCCTCAACTGTCTTTAACAAAATAATGATAATGTCCTTCAACTTTCGAATGATAATGGAAGCCTGAAAGAAAAAGATTAGAACAATGGTAGCTATTAAAGGGGTAGTACAGTTTTGGTAAGGCTGAACTTTAGTAACCAAACCTGGACAGTAACATTATAAACTAATAGTTATAACTCCACCATGCTCGAAAGGTATACAAAATTACAAACGACTAAGTAAAAAGCCCATTATCATTTAAAAAGAGCCATTAAAACACAAGAGGGCGCTCTCTAATAAGGCATTGGTTTCAACCATTTTTCATACAAAATTATGCATGTAATGTTTTGTTGAAATAATGATTAAATAGAGAGATCATCAACAACTATTTAAAAAACGCTTTTGAAAATTGTTGAAAAAGTGTATGCATTTTTAAAATTTTTTGACAAATTAATCTAATTATTTGGGCCCCAAAATTGATTTTTAGATGTTTTTTTTAGCAATGCAATAAAATACAGTCAAACCTGTCTTAATAGGCAACTTCTATAGCAGCCAAACTCCCTATAGTATAGTGGCCACCAAAAGTGATCTACAGAAAAATAGCGTAATAAAACCTGTATAGACGTCAACTGTGGCCACTTTTCTTGCATCCCCTAGATCAGGGAAAAAATTAATCATTTATTTTTCGGGGGCTACTTTTTTAGCTTGCCTGCATGAAAATAACTCTAAAATTTGTTTTGCATTGAACTCTATGCAAATTTACAGGGGCTCTTTATGGCATTTCGGGGGCAAATTCGCCCCGAGGCCCCCGTGTATATTTTCACTGCCCTAGATGGTCTCTATACACCGGTTTTAACTAGACATCAATTGTTTATATTTTCCTTTTTCATCTCATTATTTTTTTTAATTTTTGTTTTACACTTTTACAGGGGTGTGAATACATTCTCCCCAGAGGGAAGATTGTTCCAGGTGGAATATGCTATCGAGGCAATCAAGGTTGGTCTGAAATTGATTCAAAATATATATGTGTAGTCTTCTACTACGTAACAATAGCATGAAGCACATTACGTGTCACTTTGTATTATACATGAAAATACTTAATTTCCATGCAAGAAATTGTTTCCTACTATGTAATTATTAGTGCTGAGTCAATGCATATATACGTTTAGCATTTCAGAAAATTTATGTAAAACAAAAAAAAAATTAAAAAACAACAGATTTTTAAAATTTTGTAATGTTTTATAACATTAAAATTGTTAGTGATATAAACGGAATAACTCAGCTTGCTGTTTGATCTTCTTGTGTTGATTATCACTCTTTCTTGCTTATGCAGTATGGGCATTTGTAAAATTAGGAAATATATCACAGGAGTCTGTCCTAGATAACTTAAAATGGATCTATGGCCATTGGTATCAGAACCAAGAGGGTTGGTGCTGGCCATGAGGGGGGGGGGGGGGGGGGGGGGGGGGGTCACATACCCACTTTTGGACTTTTAAAATATAAACATAGGAATCAGATAATTCTCATTTAAATGTTTGTTCGCGTTTATATGAATTACATTGTGTGTTTTAATTTAATGTTTAGCACGTGCAATTCAGCTTGTTTGCTGCCATACATGTTCAAAATAAATACCATGAATGAATAAATAAATAAATAATTCTCTTTTAATCTCCTAATTATCATGACTGCAGCTTGGATCTACAGCCATTGGTATCAAAACCAACGAGGGTTTGGTGCTGGCCGTGGAGAAGAGAGTCACATCGCCGCTGATGGAAGCTTCGAGCATTGAGAAGATTGTGGAGGTTGATAGCCACATTGGTTGCGCCATGAGCGGCCTTATCGCAGACTCTAGGACCATGATCGACAGGGCAAGGGTGGAGGCTCAGGTAATGAGATTTTCGTAAAATCAATGTCTATAGATATTGAGATAATCAGTATACAGTACCTGAAATATATTTTGAAAACAAATTTAAAAACTTAGTTGCGCCAAGAGCATTGAGAAGATTGTGGAGGTTGATAGCCACATTAGTTGCACCATGAGCGACCTTATTGCAGACTCTAGGACCATGATCGACAGGGCAAGGGTGGAGGCTCAGGTAATAGGAGATTTTATTCAAAATCAACATAGATAATGAGATCATTCAAACAGAGGGAGAACTGACCAGGGGGGTGTTTCACAAAGATCCTAAGTTGATCTTAACTCTAAGTTGGACTTAAAAAGTATGGAAAGCCATTAGTCCTAAGTGAAAAAAATTCTAAAAGTCCTTTTAAAAGGCATTAAATGTTGATCCAAATCATTAATATTTTCTATTATCAAGGAAATTTCATGTGCTTGATGCAACAAATTTATGAAAAGTCTAACATTTTTCTTCTTTTTTAGTCTTTGAATATATTGTATTTCAAGGGTACAAATGGCTTTCCATAATAATTAGATCCAACTTAAGTTAAGTTCAACTTAGAATCTTTGTGAAACACCCCCAGGAATCTATAATATAAATGAAAACGAGCAAAGAAAATCTTAATTGAAACCAAGACTTCTGGATTGATAGCGTTTCCGAGACAGACAACCATCGCAAGAGCTTTCTAGCTCAGTTGGTTGAGCACAAGACTAGCAATCTGGAGGACTCGGCTTTTATTTCCAGGGAAGCCCAATTTCTTTGCCTTTTTTTCATTTAGATAATCATAATGAGATAACTAGTATACCTAATCAATTTTGTAAAAGAGATTAAAAAAACGATGTAATAACAGACAAAAACATTCAAAACATATCTAGTACTATACAACAAAATTAAAGCTACTGCTAGGTTACCAATATATTTGCTTGCCTGACATTGTTTAGAACCCATGGTAATGAATAGCTGTGACATCATATTTAGGTACTCTTTAAAGGGATCTAGTAATATCCTCAAATCCTCAAAATTCCGATTGAAATTCTAGCGGTTCCCTCATACCTTGTTGTATTCATATTAACAATAGAAGCATGCGACAGGTTTCGGTTTTTCAAATTTACAATTGAAGTGTTCAGATGTTAAACTATCCACTGGCTAGTCGTAATTGTGTACAAAGTCATTGCAATGAGTTAGTGAATATCACTTTGCATTTTCCTCATTACTCGGCCGTATAACATCCATGTAACGTGAAATTTGCACACAATACCCAGTGGACATATCAGATAACAAAAATATACATTGCATCAACCATTCATCACTTTTTGCACATGTCAACAAAGTTACTAGATCCCTTTAAGCTTACATCATACACTTTGTATACTTTGGAAATATTAATGCTTTGATGTTTCCTGTTCTCCCCCATTTGCTTTACAATGTTTTATGATTTGTTTTTCATGGAACATACATTTACGTTGTTGTTGTTGTTTAGTTTGGTGGCAATCAGTCAAACCTGACTATTGTTGCCAATTGCTTTTCTATTAATTTCTTCTTCACATATTTAAAAAATATAACATTTTATATATCATCAACAAATTATTTCTATGGCACCCCTAAAAATATTGCGATATTTAATTTTTTTTTTTTCTCCTACCTTATTATGAATATTACTTTTATATACAAAAATATAACAATTTTCCTTATTTCAATAACATTCTTCACTTGTCCTTTTATTTTGACTTGCTGCAGAGTCACTGGTTCACCTACAATGAGAAGATGTCTGTGGAAAGCGTCACTCAAGCCGTCTCAAATCTCGCTCTACAGTTTGGTGACGATGAAGCGGGAATCGGTGCAATGGTTAGTTTAAAATGCAAAGTGTATAGGGTCCAATTTCACAATGCACAAATATAATAAACTTGCACCATTAAGAATAAATTGAGCCGTGTTCCCCCTCCAAATTACCCAAATTATTATAACATGTCCTCTGAACAGTATGTTTGATATTTTTTGAGAGGAAAAGAGCCTATTGTTTACACAAATAACGATGGATGCCACAATTGTGGGCTTTGGAGACCATATTGGCTAGTGCTGTTATCCGATCCGAGACGAGAAGGGATTCCCGGCGATTATGGCCTTCAAACCGGGAAACGAGCGGTCCGAGAATTGGCCCTTTGTTTGTATAATTCTCGGTTTTGGCAACAAATTTTCTCCAGTAATAATAACAAATCTGTATACTGGTACATATAAGAAAAAAATGGGATTGGCTCAAGTAAACTGCAGTAGTTATGACAGATTTACGACCTGTGGCTGTGACCAGTGGCAGAGAAGGTCACAATGTTTAAACAGGTTGAGCCTTGAAGTCAATTACCTGAATTTGTGTAGAGCTATACAAAGGGTTTAAGGGGAATGCCCCCCACCTGTTGGAAAGCTTACCCCAACCTTTGAATATACTTTTTTAACTTTTTATCTTGACTCCCACAAAGATATATTGAGAACTTGCTTTTCCTGTGTATGCTTTATTGAACATAACTCAAAAACAAACCACATAACTCTGCCCCAAACACTGGCACACCCCCAAAAATAAATTATCCCAATGCTGCCCTCCATTTTTTTTTAGATAACAAACTTTTCAACAATGTGTTTCTTGTAGTCATAAAAAATTCGCCCAAACATGATCTTACACACATGGCCCTGAGTTCACATTTGGTTGTGAGTTTGGTATGATATGCATGTCCACTGAACCTGGGCTAATGTATATGTATGGTATGTCTCCTCATAACTTCCAACATAAGCAATTGTGTGTGCATGGGTACAGGCAGTTTTTTGCTCATACACAACCCAGATAACAATGCTACGTTGGCCCAACGTAGTCTATAGTCGGCACCGTCGCGGTTGGCAAAACAACGTTGAGCCAACGTTGGCCTAAGGTAAATATGCAACCAAATTTTTGCAGTCGGAGAGCTGACGTTAAGACAACGTTACGCCAACGTTTTCTGTTGACTTTTGGCAAACTGGTCGGCAAATGTACGTTGAAACAACGTTGGGTGATAGTTGGACGAACAATCATAATTCTTTGGTCGAAAAACAAACGTTGGGCCAACGTTTCGCCTACTGCGACATTTTGTTGATGAGTGGCGTTGGATATTCGTTGGCTAGTTGACGTCGTACTAACGTTTGGCAAACAACCACATGTCGACGGTGGGCAGGCTAACGTTTAACCAACGTTTCGCCTACTACGACACTGTGTCAATGACTTGCGTTGGATATTGGTTGGCTCGTAAACGTCAGACCAACGTTTAATACATAACCACATTTCGACGGTAGGATAGTCAACGTTCGGCCAACGTTTCGCCGACTACAACGTTCTGTTAATGAGCGACGTTGGATATTGGTTGGCTAGCTGACGTCAAGCCAACCTTTAACAAACAACCACATTTCGACGGTGGGGAAGCCAACGTTAGGCCAACGTTTCGCCGACTACAACATTCTGTAAATGAGCGACGTTGGATATTGGTTGGCTAGCTGACGTCAAACCAACCTTTAACAAACAACCACATTTCGTCGTCGGGCAAGCTAACGTTGGGCCAACGTTTCGCCTACTACAACATTCGGTCAATGAGCGACGTTGGAAATTGGTTGGCTAGCTGACGTCAAACCAACCTTTAACAAACAACCATATTTCGACGGTAGGATAGTCAACGTTGGGCCAACGTTTCGCCGACAACAACATTCTGTAAATGAGCGACGTTGGATTTTGGTTGGCTAGCTGACGTCAAACCAACGTTTGACAAACAACCACATTTCAACAGAAGGCAAGCCAACGTTAGGCCAACGTTTGGCCTACGAAAATATTCGGTCAATGAGCGACGTTGGAAATTGGTTGGCTAGCTGACGTCAAACCAACCTTTAACAAACAACCACATTTCGACGGTAGGCAAGCCAACGTTAGGCCAACGTTTCGCCTGCATAAACATTCTGTAAATGAGCGACGTTGGATATTGGTTGGCTAGCTGACGTTAAACCAACCTTTAACAAACAACCACATTTCGACGGTGGGCAAGTCAACGTTAGGCCAACGTTTCGCCTACTACAACATTCTGTAAATGAGCGACGTTGGATATTGGTTGGCTAGCTGACGTCAAACCAATCTTTAACAAACAACCACATTTCGACGTCGGGCAAGCCAACGTTGGGCCAACGTTTCGCCTACTACAACATTCTGTTAATGAGCGACGTTGGATATTGGTTGGCTAGCTGACGTCAAACCAACCTTTAACAAACAACCACATTTCGACGGTGGGCAAGTCAACGTTAGGCCAACGTTTCGCCTACTACAACATTCTGTAAATGAGCGACGTTGGATATTGGTTGGCTAGCTGACGTCAAACCAACCTTTAACAAACAACCACATTTTGACGGTGGGCCAGCCAACGTTAGGCCAACGTTTTGCCTACCTATTCGGTCAATGAGCGGCGTTGGATAGTGGTTGGCTAGTTGACGTCAAACCAACATTTGACAAACAACCACATTTCGACACTGTAGGCAAGCCAACGTTGGGCCACCGTTTCACCTACTACAACATTTAATCAATGAGTGGTGTTGGAAATTGGTTGGCTAATTGACGTCAGACTTCTTATTATACTTATTATTCATTATAACATTTTCTCTCAATTTTACACTTTTTAAATCGAAATTATTCAAATTTACACATTGCCGTGTAATCGCTGGAATCGGTCTTTCAAACTCCTAATTAAAGGCGTAGTTCAGTTTTGGTAGAGAGGGCGCTAGACTACTTATTTTTTTTGTGAGATAATGAAAAACTGAGTGTAAAATTTGAAAGAGCATACTATCTAAATAATACAATCATCTTTGTTTGATCAAAATCGGTTCAGAAACGGCTGAAATATCCATAAACGTAACATTTTGTAATAAAGCTGGGGCCCCCGGTTTATTAGAGAATTTTGAACCAGCCGTTAAAAATTCAAAAAAATGCTTCCTCTTTTCAAAAAGTTACAAAAAAGGTATGTTGATAGTTGTTGGTTATTTCTCTATCTAATTATATCTAATCACTATTTCAACAAAACATCACATGCACACTATTTTATTCAAAATGGTTGAAACCGATGAGTTTTTACAAGGCGCCCTCTTACGTTTTAACGGCTCTTTTTGAATGATAACATGGTCTTTTACTACGTCATTTGGAATTTTGTGTTCCTTTCTAGTTATAACTATTAGTTTGCAATGTAATGATGTAGGTTTTGGTTACTAAAATTCAGTTTCACCCAAACTGTACTCTCCTTACCAGAAATCAACTATCCCTTTAAGTTCATAAATATACGCATAAGCTTTCGTGAATAGTCTCCCGAGTACATTCATTACGGGCACTACCCAGCAAACACAAAACTTTACAAAACGTTTTAATTAGGTCACGTATTCGTCTTTAATCAACGTTTACAAAACGTTTTTTTTTTTATTAGGTCACGTAGGTCTTCTTCCTTAATCAACGTTTAAAAAACGTTCTTAGAACGTTTCCAGCGTCCGACAGGCTATATGCTGGTACTTGCAGTTGAAATCAAATACATGAAAGTTTTTTTTTTCTTTTTTCTAACGTTTAAACAACAATTTAAAAACGTCCATTTGGACGCAACACTGCAACACAGCAACACAGCAACATTGTTCCCTACAATTAGTTCATGAAATTCGCATACATCCCACTCGGTGCTCGTGGTCAAGGCATATTTATCCGTTTTATCCGATTACATGTGGAGTTTCAAAATGATCTGTAGTGGAACCAGCGTGTTTCCTCATATTTTATACAAAAGATGTCCAAACCTACTGTATTATTTGCATTTGGGATTGTTTGCAGATGATTCTAGCCGGTTTCGCACTTTTTAGAGAGGATTTACACATATATTTAAATGTAATGAGGTCAAATATTGGGATATTGACGCGTTATAGGTGTAAAGAAAATATATTAGACCGAATTCATATTGTCTATATAGAAATCGAGAAAATAGTTTTTTGGTATCAAGGTATTAAAGGATAGTTGCGTTGGGTTTTGGTATAGAGGGTGCTACATACAATATGTGTGTGATATAATCAAACACGGAGTACTGTATCAAATTTGAAAGAGCATACAATTGTAATGACAGAATAAACTATAATTTGATCAAAATTGGTTCAGAAATGCCTGAGATATCCATTAACATAACATTTTAAAAATTGTAGGGAACACAAAATATAACTTTGAACCGGCCGGTAACAAATTAAAAAATTGCTTCTCCTTTTTAAAAAGGTACTATAGTAAAGATGTTTTTAAATAATCGTTGATTATCTCTCTATCTAATCACTATTTCAACGAATCATGACCAATAATAGGTTTTTAAAGAGCGTCCTCTTGAGTTTTAATGTCTCTTTTTTTAATGGGAACATGCTTTTACTCAGTAATGTGTTGTGTTATTCCTTTCGAACATGGTGAAGTAAGTTATAACTGTTAGTTTGTAATGTAATGATGCATGTTTTAGTTACCAAAACTCGGGTTAACCAATGCTGAACTCTCTTTACCAGAAGTGGACTGTACTTCATTTGTAGTAATATAGATACGAATATGACGAACAAATGATTGAACCACTGCTATATATTTCACTGGGAAATTGATTAACAAAATGCAAGATAGCTAAATCAAGACAGGTATAGGGAAACAGTCCATTTCATACATTGGGGGAGTAATTTTAGATGAACCTCCATGCGACTTAAAATGTACAACGTCACGATACGGATTTCGTAAATTGTATAATATATTATATAATACTTAAAATATATTTTAATTATGTGCTACCAACAATGTATGAAAACCTTTTTGGAACATTTTGGATTGTTGTAATATTATCGATAATATAATGTACATTATATACTTGTATTGTTTATAGTTATTCAAGGGCTAGTTTTGACTAACATACTATGCAATGTCTGTCCTTTTTAATAAATGAGGGGAAATTGTGAAATATTGTACCTTACATGTATATTATGATTTTGTTAAATTTGTAAATTGCTATCGGGGTTCATGATCGATTATAAACGATCATAATAGTGAACAGAAAAATTCCTATTTTTGCTATTATTTGAATTGAAAACAGTGTTATCATGTCTTTGTTTTCTATATAATATATTGTGCAGTATACACTTGTATTGCTTATATATATAGTTGTTGAAGGGCTAGTTTTGAATAATATACTATGCAATATGTCTATCCTTTTTGATAAATGACGGGAAATATTGTACATTATATGATGCTGTTGCATTGGTAAATTAATACAATTAAATTAAATGTTATTAACAAAATATTCGCGGTGCAAAGCCCCTCTGCACAGCCCCCTCTTTATTCACTTTGATACACCTATTAATTAGTGATTTATGATCGGTAAAGGTTCGTTCCGCAATCGATCCCAATGCGTCGTAAGTGGGCCGACAATGGGTGATTTCAAGTATGGTCTTTAAGGCCGGTGTTAGTGTTTATTACACACAAACGCCAGTTTGATAAACACTAACACCAGCCCTAAACACCATACTTGAAATCACCCATTGGGCCAACGCAGAATTGCTATCGGGGTTCATGATCGATTATAAACGATCATAATTTTGTGAACAGAAAAATTCCTATTTTTGCTATTATTTGTATTGAAAACAGTGTTATCATGTCCTTGTTTTTCTATATAATTTATAAAACTATAAATGACACCTGAATAATAGTCTTATGAATAATGATTCAAAGGCTGATTATTTTATAATCTACTCTCGGCAATTACTAACTACAACAAATGTACATAGTATGTATGAGGATATATATACTAAGTCGATTGCATTATATATTGTTAAGACGATAGGATAGGATAGGGTATGATACGTTTAGGATTAGGTTTAAGATATAGGATATAGGATATAGGATATAGGATATATAGGACTTAGCGTTTGAATGACGGAAGGGTAGAATATGTAACACCATGCCTACTAATCTTTTTTTTTTAAGTGTTCGTATTGTTGGTTGGCTCACGGTTGGCTCACGGTTGGCTCACGGTTGGCTCAAGGTTGGTTCAATGTTGGCCCAAGGTTGGCTAACAGTTGGCCCAAGGTTGGGTAAACGTTGGCCCGATGTCATAATTAGCCAACTAAAATGTTGGGCAAGGGTTGGGAAAACGTTGGCCCAACACTTGTACGACGTTGGCTTGTTGGGTTGGGCCAACGAGGGCCCAGCGGCAAGAATGACGTGGGCAAAACGTCACGTTTTAACGTTGGCCCGACATTGACTTATATAGTCGTATTAACGTTGGGGTTTAGTCGGCTCAATGTTGGCTTGACGTCAGAAATAGCAAAATAAATGGTTGGGCAAACGTTGGCTCAACGTTGGCGTATGGGGGTTGGGCCAACGAGGGCCCAGCGGCAAGAATGACGTGGGCTAGACGTCACGTTTTGACGTTGGCCCAACATGACCGCCTACATTGGGCCAACGATGGGCCAACGTAGCATTGTTATCTGGGAAGGGAACCGGGACGATCCGGGATCCCGTTAATAATTTTGTAATTCTACCGAGCCGGGTTCGAGACGGGATATTTTGTTTACCTAACAGCATTAATATTGGCTGTATCATTTAGAAAAGAAAAAAAACAGACATTGTGTTTTATTTTATTTTTGTAATGGTTTTAGAGTTATTATTTTTCCATATAAGTAGTTTATCATCTTTAATCATTATTTAACTACATTGTATCTCATCATGTTTAATTCAAATCCAAATCGTAAAAAAATAGTACCGTGATAACAGAAAGTTACTTCAACTTGTTATTGTACATATTTTTCTTGCAGAGTCGACCGTTTGGTGTTGCACTTCTCTTTGCAGGCATAGATGACACAGGACCGGTTTTGTAAGTGACAATCATTTCATTTTTTGTATAAAACAGGGCTCAAATAAATACCGGTCCAGGGCCAGCATCAGGCCACCAATTTTCCAGTGATTCCAATTTCACTTGACCAATGAAACAACCAAGCAGACCATAAATTACAATGTTTAACTATGTTTGGGGGCAATCAATTTCTGGCTTCATG
Source organism: Echinarachnius parma (assembly GCA_037951105.1). Lineage (NCBI taxonomy): Eukaryota > Metazoa > Echinodermata > Echinoidea > Clypeasteroida > Echinarachniidae > Echinarachnius > Echinarachnius parma. The sequence continues at coordinate 17,694 of JBAMJV010004365.1, forward strand.
CCACCAAAAATGAAAAATTCTTGATTTGACTTGTCTGCTGAGGCCACTTGGAAAAACACTGTACAAGTACATGTACATATTTGTATATTATTTTGAGGCATGAATGGATCTTGAGGGAAACGATGAGTTACAGAAATATAGAACAGAGTATTAATACGAGAGAGGAGGGTATGAGGAGCACAAAGTGAATTGGTGGAAAGGTCAGGAGAACAAGTGGGAGGAGGTGAAGGAGAAGGATGTAAGGAGGAACTTAAATAAAAGGGAGGAGAGCAGAGAAGTGCAGATTTCATGAAAAAATGTGTCATCTTAACTATGTGCTACACTTACCTTGAGTAGCTGTTGGAATATTTTATATTATGATATTGATATATTCCTCCTTTGTTTTTGCTTGCTTTAGATACCACATGGATCCCTCGGGTACATTCCTGCAGTTTGATGCCAAGGCCATCGGGTCTGGGTCAGAAGGGGCACAGTCTCAGCTGCAGGAAATCTATCACAAGGTAGGACTCGGGGGACTAACACTGGGATGTGGGACTTGGATTTGATGTATTGGGTCTATTTGTAGTTGTTTTGGGGGTTTGGCATTCAATCAAATAAAATATTTACACCACAAGGTAGGGCTAGGACTGAAACTTGGGACTCGGACTTGGGACTGGATGTGTAGTGACTTTATGTTGTTGTTGTTGCTGTTGTTTGATGGTTTGGCGCTCAATCAAATTTAATATTTACATCATAATACCACATTAGTCTCAGCTACAGGAACTATATCACAAGGTAGGACTAGGACAGGGACTTGTGACTGGATGTATTGTGACTATATGTTGTTGTTGTTGTTGATTTGTAGTTTGGTGTATTACAGAATATATTTATTACTGGAACATGGGACTTGGAAAAGATGTTGTTTTGTGGATTAGCATTAATTGAAATTGAATATTTACCGTAATTTGTACAATCATAGTTTGTTCGAGCTCCTACAAATCACTCAAATCCCACCTAACCTTGCATCATCTGGTCAGCGTGGCACAGTTTGACTATAGGATGAGACAGAGAGAAGCGATGATTGTCTATTTCCTCATCAATTTAGAACTTGAGAGTCCTTAAAAACTTTTGATCACAATACAAATATTCACCTCCAACCTGATAATTGATAATTACGTCAGAAATGTCAAAATGCTGACAAATCTGTAGATGACAGCAGAACATTTCTGAGGTAAATATTTGTATTGCATCAAAAGTCTTTGGAAACTTGGGTTACTCAGAATTGATTTTGTTGTACAACTTTTCTCTACCCACTCAGTCAATGACGCTAAAGGAATCATGCAAAGAAGCCTTAGTTGTACTCAAACAAGTCATGGAGGAAAAACTCAGCTCAACAAATGTAGAGGTATGTAAGACAGAGAGTTCTATTTGCACATTTGCATTTTTTGTGTACGTGTAAAATTAATGTAAAGAAATTTGTAGATGAATTGTAACATTATAATTACTGGCCTGCAGTCTCACCAGGGTCTCACCATCACACAAAATGCATGTGACATAATTGCAAGATAAGCCCTGAACAAATAAATGCAAACTTCTGCTTGCTATGGTGTCTAACTGTCATTTGGCCAAGCCCCCGATTTCAAGAATGTTTCAGGGACGGGGCAATTCATGGAAGGCTTAGGCTGTATTAAAACTGGTGGAAATGACCGGGCCTTTCTCTTTCGTAATGATTTTTAATACAAACTCAGACTGGGATATTGACCAAAAGGGATCTTTGAATTTAATTATAAAGTGATTCATTTGCTTTGCAAAACCCTCTGCATGCCACGATGGACTCGAGTCACAATATGATGACATAAATGGTACCTTAGGGTACCAAACGAAAATCCGCCATTTTGTTTAATTATTTATTTATTTTTTAGGGCTGTACCGGGGTATAGCGTGCATACAAGCGCGTGCTGCACTGCATGCACAACGCAATACGGTTGTACTTCGAGTGGACACAAGATGGCGCTACACAACGCGGGATACCGGGGTACAACGGTACCCCGGGGTACTGCGAGTGTCATCATATACAGAATTAGATCCGCTATCTGTTCCTACATTGCATGCAAGAGACATTGGGTCAATTATATAGGCTCTTGACTTTCCAAGCTTATAATCAGATGATGAATGGGGAATTGAGCTATGCATGGAAAATTTTTAAAATTAACTGGATCAAGTAGATTATTGCATTTTGATTTGGCACTCGCGAGGGTTAAAGGGATTTAGTAACATTGTCCAAATCCTCAAAATCAAATCAGAATTCTAGCGGTTCCCTCATACCTTGTTATATTCACAATAGAAGCATGAGATAGATTTTGTTTTTCTTTGAATTTCCCTTTCGTTAAAAAGATATTTACGATTGAAGTGTCAGATGTTAAACTATCCACTGGATAGTCGTAACCGTGTACAAAGTCAGTGCAATGAGTTAGTGAATATCACTTTGCATTTTTGCTCATTACTCGGCCATATAATGTCCATTTAACTTGAAATGTTCACACAATACCCAGTGGACATATGAGATAGTAACAATATGCATTGTATCAACTATTCGTCACTTTTTGCACATGTCAACAAAGTTACTAGATCCCTTTAAAACACTCACTTTACTCACTCTTCATTCCACGTTTCTGTTTTTGTTTTTACAGGTTGCAACCATCACACCAGAGAAGAAATTCCACATGTTATCCAAGGAAGACATCGAGGCCATCATAGCGCAGATGTAGCTGGTCCCATGCATGCACTTCCGCGTATTCCTACGTGTTTCCAGGGCTAGACACCGACTTATAGTTTAGGGAGACACTGACCCTCTAGTTTAGGAGGTTAATTGTCCTGGGGGGTGTTTCACAAAGAGCCTAAGTTGAACGTAACTCTAATTTGGACTTAAACATTATGGAAAGCCATTTGTAGCATTGGAATCAAATATATTCCAAAGCAAAAATGTCAGTATTTTAAAACTATTCATACATTTTACATCAAGAACATAAAACCCCCCCGTGATAACAGAAAATATCAATGATTTGTATCAACATTTTTTGCCTTTTAAAAGAAATTTTACAAAATTGTTTCAAATAGACTTACGGCTTTCCATAATTTCTAAGTCTAACTATAGAGTTAAGTTCAACTTAATAGGAGCTTTATGAAACACCCCCCAGTGCACCCATGCTGATTGCATACTGTTACACTTATTTTGCCACCAGTACAGTGGATCCCCATTATAACGAGAACCTTGCAATTATGTCTGGTATCTTGTTATATTATGGTAAAAAACAGCAACAATACAAAATTATATTAACACGTTCCCTACGAGTTTATACAAAATCCCCATAGACTTTGTACACAACCCAATCGGTTCCTGTGGTCAAGGGGTTTCGAGCATGGAGCAGCATAGTGACCTTGTTATATTAAAGAGGGTTTTTGTTGTATCAGAGCTCGTCATAACAAGGTTCTACTGTACAAGCTTTGGGGGTAACAACATGATTCTTTCTAATAGTCAGGGTCACACCACAAAGAGGAAAAAAGGCGGGGGGGGGGGGGTCAGACAAATGAAGTTGGACATTGGTATTAATTGCCTTTTCATTTTTTGTGAGGGTCTGAAGATCTTCTAAAAGTCAAAAATCGTACCCAGCATATTTGTTATACGGAATTGTGTTCCCCCATTAGGTTAGTATCAAGCCCTGTTTTATACAGACCTGCCAACTAGTACATGTATGTTTGCCATATTTTGTGCATTTTTGCCTCATCAAAAATAATAGTTTCTACAAATTTGATGTGGCATGCTCATGAGTAATTTCCCAACTTTTTGCCTTCAAAATATGTTGTCCCCTGTGCTTCAGTATCAGTTTGTGTTTGTTTTCTTCAGAGGTCGGCAGCTCTGTATAGAGTACTGAAGTAGAAATGTCACATTTTGTCACTTTTGTTACAACATAGAAATGGTTAAATGTTGCTTGTAAGTATCGGTTTCCATGGTGGTGTATATAATACTTGTGGTTTGCGGTTGCACCATGTGAGAGGGGAGGATTGGTGAGTCCTGAAAAGGACTATGGAGAGTCCTGAAAAGGATTGGTAGTCCTAGAAAGGACTGTTGGTGTAGTCCTTAAAAGGACTGTTGGTGTAGTCCTGAAAAGGACTGTTAGTATTCTTTCTAGGAGAGTCCTAAAAAGGACTGTTGGTAGTCCTAGAAAGGACTGTTGGTCCAACAGTCCTTTCTAGGACTACCAACAGTCCTTTTTAGGACTACATCAACAGTCCTTTATAGGACTACCATAGTCCTTTTCAGGACTCACCAATCCTCCCCTCTCACATGGTGCAACCGCAAACCATGGGTATTATAGAAATGGTTCTAAACAACTTGTCATTTGATTCTGGCTTTTGGGAGTGGGTTGAAGCTGGACGATTGCCTTCTTAGCATCAACTAGGTCGGAAGTGTCTGGCATGTCTGACATTGTTTAGAACAATTACCAACGGCAATGACTAGCTGTGACGTCACACTTCGGTACTCTGTCATGTCCAGAACTCATGTACACTCATTAACCCTGTTGAAGACTGAGCCTGAAATAGGCAGTGGAATAGGACAGGGTATGACAGAATATGACAGAAGGAAGTATGGGACACTGACAGCTGGTGTGCAGATCTCTCTCGTTGGCGGCGCTTTCGAGGGTCTAGATTATAGACTAGGCTTTATATGGCTTGGAGATTCTCTATGCGATCGCGAGCTAGCGAGCTTGGCTAATACTGGGTCAGCGAGCGGACTAATTACTGTGTCTCGGCCAAATTGCCAAACTGTCCCATACTTCCTTTTGTCATGGGGGGGGGGGGGGGGGCAACATCAGGTCTTCTCCAAAATGTTTGTAGTAAATGGCTAAAAAAAATAGAACAACTTGTCCTGTAGGAATGCGAAGGTTATATTTTGTCAAAATTATATTAATATTGATAAAACAGTATTCATATAGCGCATAATGAGTATAGGTTATTCTCTATGCGCTTTACTGAATCAAAAAAAGCAGAAGAGGAAGACCAGAAATTGAGATGTAAGTTTTGCAATAACCTGTGGTGTGTTGTAATCAACTTCATCAACAAAAGTTTACCTCTTATAAAGAGGAAGCTCATTATAACAAGGACCTTGGGGACCATGAAATTAACCTTTTATCATTGACCTAGTTGTATCAGGGTTAAACAAACAAGTGAATATTACAAGATTAGACCAGCAAAATTACCATGTTATAAGAGGGTTTTGCTGTATCAGAGCTATTTATAGATGAGATTCCACTGTACAATTTCTTAGTTAATGAAACAAAGACCATGTTAAATGTTTAAAAAATAGTTTTGATTTCATACTTTTCTCCAGACCCATGGGGTATAAGATCCCTCATATTGTGAATAGTTTCAAAAGTCAAAGGGCATATGGTTGGTTATTTGATGCTTTTACAGACGCGTTCATTAACTATGATTATTTACTCCCAAGACTGGTCTTTATCGTCACCATCTGCGAGACACAGACTAGGTTTTGAACCTAGACCCATTTGTATAAGGAACAAAGCTCCGACCACTAGACCAGAACACCTCTTCCAAGTGCAAATGGCATATGTATAGGGTATGTGAGTTCTGGGCCATGTTTCATTGTATTTATGTGTATATACATTTTTTTTCATAAGTATGGAAACAATTTAATTTCTTTTATGGTTGTAATTACAAAAGTTCCATCGAAGATGTGGACCTTTTTTGTGAACTGTAGCATAAATAAAACATTTCATGGAATGAATGTTACATTTTGTCTTGTCTTTGTTTTTCTGTGAATTTACATCCGTGTGATTAAAAACAGAAACCTTTGTCACTTTGGGTTCTGTGGCTGCGAGTCTGCATGTCTAGAGCCCACCGCAGACAGGGTAACCTCACTATTTTCTTGGAGAAATGTGCGGAAACCTTGAAAATTAAGTTTTTGACAAGTAGTAAATTTGTATAAAATTTTTAATATTTCCCTTATACAGCATGATCATTAAATCATGTACTTTCATAAAACATAATTCCACAGAACGGTACATTCTAGTTTTTCTGGAAAATATAAGTTTTATAATATTGGTTTTAAAGCTCGACTGTTCTCACTCTTCATGGCGGCGAAGATTGTACGATCAAAGGGATTAACCAAGCATTGGTACCATGGTGAAATCTTTGTATTTTACAGGTGAATGAATATGTTAAAAGTCGACTGTCCATGCTAGTGTGTCTATGCCTATACTGAAGGACCACTATTTTTTTTTTTTTAAAAGGGGTCGCTATTCATGAATGCATAAGGGGCCTTGCAAAGTTAAAAAAATTCCAACCATCCAAATAAGATTTGGAAGTGGGTGGGTGGGTCCAGGGCCATTTTGGATAAAAAAATAAATAAATTGGAAAACCCCACCCAAAATAAAGATTAGGTGTAAAAAAATGCACTTTACTCTTCTCAAATCATATGACTGTTAAAAAGTCATTATATGATTTGAGTTTTCTGTCCATTTTTAAAACTTTGCAAGGCCCCTAAGGACCGCTATTCATAATGTAAGTAGAGGGTTGCTATCATAAAATGATAACGGGCGACCCTGATTTCGTATTCTGAATAGTGACCCTTGTGAATAATGAACCCTTTTTCAAATTATGAATAGCGGTCCTCATGACAAGTTAAATGGACAGATTCCCCAACATATATTTACCTTTGATTATGTTCTCTACACATTAAAACAGAATTTCATGCAAATACGACCAACATTGGCCCTTTATGCAAGGGATGAGCATCATTCAAGGTCACTCGCTGTACGGGCTAATCCCATTCATTGCGTACACCATGGAGGCTGCCATTGACGTTTATGAAACTCGGATCGCTTTAAAATGTGACCTCAAACCTGAACTACTCTTTTTGTTGGCTCACGTTTTGCCTTGTGTTTGAGCACAAACCCTGCGAGCTGTGAGAGCTAACAAAAAGAGGCCGAGCTTGTTTGCTCAGGTTTGACGTAGCATTTCAGCGCGAACAAATTTAAAATCCGGGTTTAACAAAATATAATGGCAGCCTCCACGCTATACGCGATGAATGGGATTAGCCCATACAGTGAGTGACTTTGAATGATGCTCCTCCTTTGTTCAGAGGGCAAACATTGGACATATTTGCATGAAATCATGTTTTGATGTGTAGAGAACTTAATCAAAGGTAAATAAATGATGGGGAAACTTTCCCTTTAACCCTTGTGCATAGCGGGCAGATACAAAGTTGTTTGTTGTATCGGAATCATGTAATGTGTGGTGGGATTGTAGGGGACCATAAAATAATTATAATAATATCATTATATAGCGCCTTATAAACAAATTAAAAAAACAAATGCATCGTGGGTATTGCATGGATATTTATTTGACAACCTTTACAAAAATTGTTATACATGTAAACATATATACATATATATATACGTAATTGTTTTGCATAACAAAATAAAACTTACAGATCTATTAACAAAAATTGACAGAATACGATTACAATAGATGTTACAAAGAATACAATACATTTGTTTCATTAATCTTATGAACTTATATTATAAAACCTGAAAACTTATATACAACACTCATGATCTATTATCAAATTTACAGAAAATAACCCTCTTGGGATTAATAAAAAGATATCGCACCAATGTGACTGGCTTATGGTACCATCATTACTGGAACCATAACAGCAACTTTAACATATATAATGGTTCTTCATAATCATGTAGGCACACCATTCGGTACCATGTCGCATGGCATCCAGTGGATTCAAATTACAACAACAAAACGTTGTCCATCCACATACACAAAGATAAATGATGTATAACTGACTGACAAATCCATTGTAAGGAGGGACAATAAATACATGTATTCCATTATTAGCGCTGAAAGTTAGGTGGAAATGGTATTTATTACTTCACATCAAGTTTTAAATCACAACACCAACACTCACTCACAATGATTATTACATGCAATATATATAACGCAATTATGTACAGCTTAAAAATGCCATGCCCTTTACCTTTCACATACAAATAACATGTTCATTCAATGCATAGCGCAATACTCTTAATGTAACTAACAGTAGATCGCTTAATATCAATTTTGAAAATGTCAGGAGTACCCATTACCTAAAATTACCCAAATTTACTGAACAAACTTTAATAGCAAAAGAACATAGAATCACATAAATTAGCTAAAATTACCTAAACAAAAGTAACATATTCATCAAGGTACAATTAACACACATAACAGTAAACCCTGTTTGATCCAAGTAAGTATTATCAAGGACATATTCATAATTCATGATTTCATATTGTATATTCAAATATTGCTAGTGAAGGAAAATTTCTATCTTCATATTTTTATGTTGCTGCAGCATTGATTAAATGATATCCATTTGTGCATAAAACTATAATATTGAACAGAATATATATCTTTGTCAGATTCACAATAAATGATTTTGATAGCATTTATAATTGTTTTCTGATGGGAGTGTACACTGCAAAAGAAATGTCAGCATTGGCTTTAATATAATTCCTTATCATTGTTTTGTAATTCTTAACTGACAAATGACAGTTACTAGAATCAATTAATTTTAGCATAAAGTATATGTGACCCGCTATAGCAAAACCCGGCACTTGTCGGTAATTCATGCTTTGAAGCAATGGGCATTTTAAGTTCACACAATGTGTGTAAAAGACCTATGATTGTAAAATTTAAACAATCATATCTTCGCCAACTATTGACCAATTAGTTAAAACAAAGCATCAAATGAAAGCTTGAGATGAGGTCTTTCTAATGGTGTGAAAATCTACATTTTGATTTTTACCGACAAGTGCCGGGTTTTGCTATAGCCGGTCACATATATAGATATATTTATGATATATTTCAGGCTACCAACACATTGCATTGATATGAGCACACAAATCCAGCCTCATAAGCTATTTCATATTTTTTCAAAAAAAAGGTAGAAGTAAAGTTTGGACGTAAACATTTTAATTTCAGAAGCATTCATTAATTGGGCATAAACTTATCTTGAATGCCAGCAAGCTACTACATGCCTAGAGCCTGACAATGAGGCATTTGCGCAAACAAATACTATTTACAATAAGGGTGAAATTCTAGGTGAACCCAGGGCCCGAGTTTCATGCTTTTGCCTGAAGCTGGCATCCCTGACATTGAAGTTTAATATCAAAGTGGAAACGTTTACCTTATTATGTTTAATCTACTTTCTAGAATGATTTTTAAAATCTTATTCTTATTCTATTTTTAGTGTTATATTTCCCCCTTCCTAATCGAATGAGTTGTAGCAAAGGTTATTTTTAAAAGAAATGCAAAAGAAAATTGCAAAACTAAAACTCTCTGAACAACTCAAACAAAGCAAAATAATGAGTAGAGCTATTGAACAAATCTTGAATACACCAATACACCAATAAGATTATTCACACTACAGCAAATAATGACTTAGTTCAGTAGCCCATTTCATAAAACACTTGCAACGGTTGTAAGTGTCCAATTATTGTAACTATTTGGTCAACAGCCAATCAGCATGGAGCATTACAGCCGTTGCCATGTTAGTTAACATAATTTGACAGTTACAACAATTGCAACAGTGTTATGAAATGGGCTACTGATTTGTAAATCTAATGCACGGTGCCATCATGTGAACACCTTGCACAAGGTGCCAAATACACACTGGCTTTAATAGTGTTATGATATTGAGCACAAACTAGCCTAGTTACAGACGTTCAGTCCACCCTCTATATCCCTACGCATAACAATCTTTAATACAACTAGACAGATCGAGTGCACTCACGGAGTGCATACCTCCGCAAACACTAGAATTTGTATTGGCTAACTTCAATCTCCCTGCATGCTGCACGAACACACAAACACACGGGACCCATAACATAACCTCCTTGGCGGAGGTAATTATGTACATGTATGTAACAAATCTCCAATCACAGCACACAGACACAATGTATATTTCAGGTTAAACAACAATGCACCGAGCTGTTGACCTACCTATTACTGTATCTATAACCTTTCGGCAGTGTCCCCACCCCATCTCCCCCCCCCCCCCCAACCCCATATATTTCGGCACAAAAATAATACAAATTAGGGGTAATAAAAAAGAAAGAAATACAATTCTCAACAGAGGCACAACTATACCAAGTCCAGACTTTAACCAAAAAAATCCATACTAAAAAGAAATCATCAGTAACCAGTTGAACCGTCTAACACAGGTGGAATTTGACTAGCCCATTGATGGTTGCCATGTGCCACCGGAGATATGCTAATTTTTTCTCCTCATTATCAAATCTAATCCCTCTGCTTAGCCTTAGGCAGCTACAGGCAAAGAGTCACTCGAAACTCCAGTGAAATGGCTTAACAAGTCATCAGTAAGGCCATGAAAAATAAATTGTTGGATTGGCGTAACCCGCCCGACCCTAAAAATACCTAAGCTTAAAAATACCGCTGACCCTGAAGGTTTTTTCTGATTTTTTTTTTCTTTTCCAATTGCGATATGTGTTATGTGTGTGTTATATGTGTGTTTTTGTGTATTTGTGTGAATCCTTCAAAAAAGAAAAAAAAAACCCTACCTACCTACCCTAATTTTTGGTTGCCGTTACTCCAATCCAACAAATTTTTTTTTTTTGACCTAACGTTATGTCCTTTTGATCATAAAAATCATAATTTCTCTTCTTGCAGTTTAACAAAATCAGTGAGCAAGGTGGTATATATAATTTGGTCCAAGAAGTGCATATTTACGACCAAGATTCTACCACATACATGTATATCTCAAAGCAGTGGAATCTCCTTTAACATAACAAACTTCTTAGGAGAAGGGTTGTAAAAAGAGCAACATACTAACGAAATTTGCATTTTATTCTAGATTAGTTGTTTCAAATATCAGCATTCTCTATAACACCAATACAGAGGTCCAAATTAGCACTGGATTAATAAATGATCAGTTACATATAATGCTTATACTGGCTGTTATTTATTTACAAAACGCCCAGAAACTGACATCAAACACAACAAGAGTCAGTCACAGCCTACAATAGTTGAATACAAATAACGGCCACTAAAATATGGCTAAAATATATCAATTGAAATTGAAATTGATAAATGATAATTTGTCTCTTTTTCCTCAGATTCAGTTCAGCACACTTTGGCAAATTATAAGTGGAATTTAATATCTAAACTATCATTTTGCTATACCCTACACAATATCTGCTAACACAGTTTTTAATGGTTAGTCACTATAAATCATTACTACAAACTTGGTACTTGGTGGGTTAATCCTCCTGAATACTCCATAGGAGTTTTAACTGATAGCTAAAATTGGAAAAAAAAGGCTCTACTTTTATTATTATTATTATTTATTCAACCAAAAAGCATAATACAATGTAAAATACAACACAATTATTAGCATATATGCACATAATACGAAAATACAGGTTACAAAACTGAAGAAAATAGAATCAAACAGCAGCAAACACTATCAAACAGCAGCAAAGAGTATTCTGCCCATTTGGTTTGATCTGATTAAATTTTACTTTTATTTGATGTAATTTAATTAGATATGATTTATTTTTATTATTATCCTTAGGGTCAATTAAAGGCCAAAGCTTTTGATCACGAAAGAATCATCATCAGCGGCTGAATATAATTATTTTTCATCGTGATAATAAAAAAAAATTCTTCTAGAAGATAAGTGGCTAAACAATCTGAAATGAAAGACTGGTGTATTAATATTTACATCGTGAACACAAACTTTAATATTTACAATGATTGAAATCTATGCCTAAAAGGATCGATTTGTTGTGCGAGAATGAGAAGGGCGTTAAGTCAATTTTTTTGCAAATTGAGTTATGAATACCATCCTGCGTTGTGTAGCGCCATCTTGTGTCCACCCGAAGTACAACCGTACCGCAGAGCAATCATGGACGCCGCTGGTGTATTGTGTTGTGCATACAGCGCTTGTATGCACGCTACCCCGGCCGCAAAGAGAGCATTTTGAACGTAAATAAAGCATAACGAAAATAATTTTCATTTTTAAATGAATAAAATTCATTTAAAATGAATAAATAATTAAACAAAATGGCTGATTTTCATTTGGTACCCCAGGGTACCATTTATGTCATCATGTGATGCTAAATTTTCACTAGATATTATTATCAAGTTTCAGAATACTTATACAAAATAACAGAGAACTATAATTTATTTTTACAGGGCTCCTATTAAAACTTTAAAAATGATTATCTCCAGAATTACAAAAACTGACTTATCGACCTTCTATTTCTCAACAGACAATAAGTAGCATGATCAGCTCAATCAAATTGCGCATTGTGCAAACTGAATGAAATATGCAGCACCTGAAGTAATAAAGAAATATTAATGTACATTTCATAGTTAATATGTAATATCAATACATGAACCTAAACAAAGTGCAATATATGCACTCCCTTATTTAACAAAGTGCAATTCATTTTGGTAAAAGTGCATTTTGACAAAAGTTGTGATACTTCCTCAAACAAATATTAAACATACTGGGTGGTATTCTACTGAATTTATGGGACTAACATTCCGATGAGATTGTTTAACAAGTCACCAGTAATAGTATGTCCTCAATTAAAAGGACAGTATAATACTGGAGACATGTTAAACCATGTCATTGGAATGTCAAGCATCCTATTGTCTGGAGTCTAATGACAAGAAATAATCAGAAGTGGTGCATGACAACCATCAATGTGATTTTTGAATTCCATTTGTCTGAACTGGTTACTGGGAATTTCTGTCTTTTGTAAGTCTAGCGTAAGTTGATAAATTTAGTAGAATACCGTCCACTGTCACTATCTGCCATCACCAAAATGAAGAATATACAAAGTATGCCTCAGCACACACATATAGACGTCAGTTCACGTCTTCATTCACACAGGTCAGCATTTAGATCACACCTACAAATTACAAGAACCTGGACAGAATACCATCTGAGTGCATGAAATATCTCCAGCATTTATAGTGAGAAACAAATATTCCCCAAGAGCTGTATCATGATGGCATCAATTATAAAATAATATTGTTTTATTTAACCTAGACTAAAGTCAACTATTTCTTACCATTTCATTAGACCTACAGGGTTTACATGCTTGACTTTATTTGGTCCTATTTTTGGACCCCTGTTTGACCAGGTCTATCTCGGCCCTCTCCCGGATCTCATCTAGCGTCTGCTCCTTCAGAAGTTTCCCGTTCTCAAAGACAAGCTCCAGTAAATCCTGCAAGATGGAACATCATTTTGAAAGACTTGATTAAGGCAAGCCTCCGCACAAACTGTTTTTTTTTCACTGGCCAATTCGGGCAAGTGAAATCATACATTTGTGGATTTTACTTGCCCAAACAAAAAAAATTACTTGCCCTGGCTACTTTTTGATGAGATTTCCATGTAAGGAATTACATTTTTTTCCCCCTCTAGTTGACCAATAATTTATTTGCCTGATCGGGCAACCAAACTGAACCATCAATGAAATTTTACTTGCCCGTCATCAATTTTTACTTGCCCCGGGCAAGCGGGCAAGTCGAGCCCTGCTTTAGGCATGAATTCACAAAGAACACTGACCTTTATTAAATGAATACAAACAATTTAAAAACGTCATAATTGCTTATTTTGCACAGAGAACGCATCTGCCTATTTCGTCTGAACCTTTTGGTGGAATTGACTACTAAATTTTTTTCTCTTTTCATTAATTAGAAAATAATTTTTTGCGATGATGGTTCCCTTTAATTACCTTATTAGGGTCGCCTTTCCCCTCCTGGAATGTGACGATCTTGCCATTGTCGTTCTACAACATGAGGTAAACATTCTTAGATTTCTTGCCTATTTTTCTTAACTTTTTGGTGGCATGGACTACTAAGATTATTTTTTTGCATTAATTAGAAAATATTTGTTGCGATGTTGATTTCCTTTAATTACCTTATTAGGGTCGCCTTTCCCCTCCTGGAATGTGACGATCTTGCCATCCACATTCTGCAACGTGAGGCGTCCTTTCTTGGATTTCTTGCCTGCGTCTGTCACTGGGTCCTTGTATACATTTCTCTGCAGGGATAAAGAAATGAGAGAGAAATACAAGATTTAATCACCCCAGGTTCAAGTGATTTTGTTTGTTCCTGTCTCAACTCAATCAAGATAATGTCCTTGACATACCTTCCATAATAATAAATAATAAACCCAGGGTAGCCACTTCAGTGACGAACACTGGCTTTCCAGCGGGCCCTGCATAACATAAATGTTATCACTACCCTACTCGTCTATGTGTATGACAGGTGTCTGGCCAGAAGGCAGTAGGTCCCATTTGTATAATGGTCTTTGGTATGACCCGGCCGGGGTTCGAACCCACGACCTCCCGTGCATGAGATTGACGCTCTACCACTGAGCCACATGCCAAGTTCATTGGATGGATGTGATGACCATGTAAACGCCAAGGGTCAGGTCCTCACCCATGCTTTTCATTTCTCCACACTCCAGAACTGGGTCAGTTAAGTAGTCGTGGGCTAAAAAGGATTAAGAATCCCTAATGTAGGAAATCTATTTGCTTACCGATTCGCCATCAATGACGCAGTAGCTGCACTTGAAGGCGCACCGTTGTGTGTCTCTGTTGTGCTTCTGCAGGAGGGCTCCCCCACTGCCAAAGGCGATGTTGTCCGCACTCCACTCCAGCTTTTTCATCCGACCTAGGATCTGATCGATGGCCTCGTAGGAAATGCCATCTCCCTGGATGATCCTCAGGTATGGAGGCAGCATCTTGAAACCCTTGGAATTCTTTGTTGTGCCAAACTTGATGCCAAGTAGAGTCAGAACCTTGAAATAATAGCAGTTTTCAAGAGAAAATGTTTTAAACCGGTTCCCTACTAGATTTTGCAAACCATGTAGAGTAATAATGCAGTACCCACCGGGTTTCTGTAGGGAACAGTTTAAATATAATGGTAAATTTCTATGTAGGAAAAACAATCACTCAGTATAAGCCTTGGAATTCTTTGTTGTGCCAAACTTGATCCCAAGTAGTGTCAGAACCTTGAAACAACAATGATATATAAAGAGGGAACATAAAGGCTGTCTTTTGTATCAAATGGAAAGGTTTATACTGAAACAATGATGACACTTAATATACCGGTAACTGATTTTTAATTTTTTTTTTATGGAATCTAATCTTACGTGGAGGCATACAATTGACTCCATCTGTCTGTATATGTGTCCATGGGTCATTAGAGTCTACAGTCTTCATGTTATTTTTAAAGGAGAATGGCGCAAAACCTGGGCGGAGTCCGACTTCCCTAACCAAGACCTTGTCCAGGACCCTACGTCAGAGCCAGCAGGCTTCAACCTCCCCAGAAAGCAATGGGTGACTCTGAACAGGATAAGAACACTCCATGCAAGGTCAGCCCATCATCTCCATCGATGGAAAATGAAAGACAGCCCTGCATGTGACTGCGGGAACCCAGACCAGACAGTGCAGCATGTGGTAAATGACTGTCCTCTCCGACGTTTCCCTGATAGTTTTGAGGGGATTCATCAGACAACAGATGCTGCTCTGACCTGGCTGAGAAACCTAGACTTGAATTTATAAAATGTGCATATATGTCATACGAAACAAACAAATGTTATTTTTCATCAGTTTGTCTCTGAAAAAGATTCTGCTAGGATCAAAAGCTCAGGCCCTCCATATGTAACTGGCCATAGCAAAACCCTGCACTTGTCGGTAAATATCCAAATGTAGATTTTCATACCATTAGAAAGGCCTCATCACAAGCTTTCATTTTATGCTTTGTTCTAAAAAAAAATGGGTCATTAATTTGCGAAGATATGATTGTTTCAATTTTACAATCATACGTCTTTTACACACATTATGTGAACTTAAAATGCCCATTTCTTCAAAACGTGAATTACCGACAAGTGCAGGGTTTTGCTATAGCCGGTCACATATACTCTCATTCAATTACCCAGGCAATTTTTCTAGCAGTTTTCAGCCGTATTTTCAAAATAATAATAATAATAATAATATGAACATTTGTACAGCGCAGCTACTATAAATATATACTCTACTGCGCTTATAAAGTGCTCCTTTTAAATGAATAAAAAACAAACAAAACCAAGACATGTAAACAAACAAACTTATGAAAAGGCCTGTATGAAAAAATATTGTTTTAACGTAGACTTAAACGTATCAACAGATACATACTCACCTTGCAAACGATTTCTGGAGGATCCCCCGAGTCTGGTCGGATGACAAGTGTGGACCCGGTTTCCCCCCTCTTCACAACATCGGCCTTCAGCTCTTCACCCCACAACTAGGATTATTGTCAGAAATATGAACATGCCAAATGGTGCTTATTTATTGCAAAGAACAATCACTTGATAAAGGGGATTGATAATGATACAGTCTCATCTAATTAGATAATTATACTGATGTGATTCTGAATGCAGACAATATACAAGTGTTGAATAAATGTACAGCCATTTGACTTCGTACAAAGCTTTTATTTATTGTAGATGAATGGGGGATTCAACTATTCACGTAATGGTAGCTAAAGAACTGGGTTAAATGTAGATTCTTGGAATTTAATCTAGCACTTAAATAGAGATCAATGCAAATACAGTCAAACCTGTCTATAGCGGCCACTCAAGGGAAACTTCAAAAGTGGCCGCTATAGACAGGTGGCCACTATAGACAGGTTGGCGGCCATTTTGTTTTTTTAAGCACGTGTGTTTATAATATAAACATCAATACCATTACCACATGTAGCCCACACATGAACATAATTATAAACAACATTTACATGCATATGAAATAAAAGAACAGAACCTTGGAAACTTGTCTTATTTTTTTAGTACATTTGTGTGATTAGTGTTGAGAAAATAATGAAAAGTTTCATTATTTGTAAACCTTCCAAAATAAATCTACCATCGTCGTCTGTTTGGCCGACTGTTGTCGAAGAAACAACTCTCGATCTCGAGCTCCCGATATGATGATGCAATGCGCGCGCGATCGTGTGAATATTTTTATTCTTTGCCTGAACAAAATGATGTTACGTAAAAAAAATATTTTTGATTGAAAAAAAAAGTTCTAGAAAATACGACGATGAGAGCAAAAATGTATAAGTGTAGGAAAATATTTCATATCAAACTTCATTGATAAGTTTTTTCATTAAATAAAATGTTTCGCAAAGACAACACAAACATTTAAATGTACGAGGCTATACAAACCGGTTTAGATCCGATCCGGTCCGATCCCCAATGCGGTGAAAGTGTGTGCATTGTGCATGCATGTGTGTGTTGCATGCATGATCAAAGTCCCTGTCGCCGCAGCTCAGCGCAGCGGTAGCGCGCGGTCAGCGGCCAGAGAGCAGCTAGCACTCATCGATCGATAAAAGATCCCAACCACGGGGCTTACAATGCGTGCATGAACAATAACACAGATGTTCAGCCAGGGCTATGAGCGCGCGCTAATCCGTCTCAAGTGCGTAGCTCAGCTGAAAGCTAGCTAGCGATCGCTTCACGGAAACAATGAGTGAGTAAAAATAGACCAGTCGGCGGACGAGGTAAACAAAACAAACGGCCATTTTAGGCTTTTAAACTTGACATTCATTATTGAGGCGGCACTTTTCAAAAGCGACAGGGACAGGGTAGTTCTTCAGCCCTAGAGTAGACTATGGTTATATTGTTCGCTAAGCTTAGCTTATGCTGCCAGCTCGCTTTCACGGCAAAGTATACCAGCTTCGCATCGGAAAATATCAAACTAGCACGCCTGCAGTTACGGCCAAACCGAACATTGATGGCCGCTACAGACGGTAAAAAAATGAGTTTGGGAAGCCAAAACAGTGGCCGCTGGCCGCGTTAGGCAGGTGGCCGCTATAGACAGTGTTTATAACACTGTATTTTCCTCGGGGGGAATTCTATGTGGCCGCTAACGGCAGGTGGCCGCTATAGACAGGTGGCCGCTAGTACAGGTTTGACTGTATAACTTTTAAACATAACTTTTAGAGTGACATTTCATGCAGGCAAGCTATAAAAGTAGCCCCTGATAAAATAGATTTTAAATTTTTTCACCAGCAAAGAACAATTTCTGGGTGTTGGTTCATCATTAAAGAGGTAAAACTTACCTTTTCACAGGCATTAAAAATGTCGTAGCTATCGGACACCACAGCCACCAAGCCACGTGGAAACTGGTCCAACATGTTCTTGAATGCAGCGCGCTCGCCATCCTTGCCCCATGTCGTAATTGTACTGCCAAAAAAAAGGTTGGAAACGTTATGACATGGCTTGATTAAAAGGGGTGGGTTTGTTATTTAAAATTAATATTAATTATGAGATTATAAACTGCCACAAGGTCCCAGTGGGTTAGGCTATGGTCACAACCCAAAAAAGTAGGGCGGCGAGTTTTTAGCCAATTTCGCCCGGGCACCGCTGGTATTTAGGGCATCGCTCGGTCGCCGCTGACGTTTTATAGTTTGGGCGGCGCCTGCTCACTTTTTACTCGCCGCCCAAAATACGCTCGTTGCCCGGGCGGTCGCCGACCTCATCGAGCAGTCGCCGTCGAGCGTTTTAGTAAAAAAACAGAAGCCGCTAGGTCAAAGGCTGCCGAGCGTTCGACGCCCGGTCGCCGCTGGGAGATCAGTCGGTCACCGGGCGGCGAGTTCAAAATCGGTCGGCGTCCGGGCAGCGCCTTCCCGATCATGGCCGTGTGAATTTCCCGGCAGAGCCCGGTGGGCCGCCGCCGGTATACGCCTTCGGGACACCCTCAGATGCCCCGCCGATCACCGGCCGGCCGCCCGTGAGAAATGCTCGGCGGGTCACCGCCGGTCCGCCTACGGGACACCCGCAGATGCCCCGCCAATCACCGGCCGGCCGCCGGGCGATTTCTTAAATATCAGCCGGTGGCCGGTGGGAGACCGCCCGGGAATCGGTAGCTCATCAGTCGGTCATTGCCGGGACGCCGCGCGGAGAAGCTCTCCGATTTCGCCCAGTTTTTACCTAAAATCGACAGGCGACAGACAGGGCACAGCCCAGGCATCGCTAGGGCTTCTCCAAAAATCGTTGGCCGATGCCTAAATTGGTCAGTCACCGCTCTGAGTTGTGACCATAGCCTTAGCTAGGGTTGTTCAAGTAGGGGACACCAGGAGGACCTTGCATTGTTGTGAGAGGGCACAGGTTTTTATCTGACAAAAACATAAATACAAATAGAATTATATGCTGAAAATTATAAAAACAATTACTTTTGTCATTTTTTTTTCTCCACAAGCATGCTTTTTGGGCTGGGGGCACAGAATATATGTGGGGGGCATGTGCACCCAGGCATGTGTGAACAGAGACCAAGAACAAGACCTAGACCAAGCAATGCTGGTCTGGAGGCCAACCTGGAGGATTACAACCTAGGTCATTGTGTTCAGCGGCTGGAATTGAGATGCCTGCGATCATACGGGAGTACAACTAACAAGACCAAGAACTAGATGCTAGACAAAGACCTAGAAGATTGAGACCAAGACCATGCAATTCTGGTCTGGAGATCAAGCTCACCTGTGTTCAGCGGCTGGAATAGAGATGCCTGCCATCTTACAGGAGTAGAACTTCCTTGCCATCACAATGCCTGCTATTGTGTCTGTGCCTTGGAAATTGACAAGATGGGCAGCTGCACCAATGCCTGCCGTCTACACAGGGTATAAGAAGATAAAGAATTAGTAACATTTTAAAACGTTTTAATAATGTCATTTTTTAAACATTTTAATAGTTTACGAAAGGCCCACACATAGAATTTCAACTCCAACATCTTACTCTGTAACATGTTCATCAGACATTTACATTTTATGACAATAAATGTTGATTACTATGGCAATGCTTGATAGCAGCGGGATTGTCGAGGCCCTTTAAACAGTTATGCTGCCCCACCAAACACAGAACATGGTAAAGTAAAACATTGTAAAAGATGAAGACATTGAGATATAGGAACTTCTGCTGTGTTCAAATAATCCCAATAAGAATCGTAAACTTGATTTCATAATCACAACTGTTCGGTAATAAAATGTTCAATCATCTTCATGTATAAACACTAAAAGGGTAGGTAATATTAAATCAAAAGTATTACCGACATGTAAACTTACTTCTACTGACGAACAACCTCTGAATCCGAAATCGTGAAGCTTGAAGGGCAGACCGTTGAGATTATCAGCGGTCTCGCTGAGGTACTTAGCGATGAGTTCTTTCTGGTTCCGCGAGTTGGTTGCCACGGTCATTGGATACCACACTTGAACAAGAAGGGTCTGGGACAACAAGGGGAGATAAAACCTCAGTATGAAAGTATGTATTGTAGAGCTAACATGTGGTAACATTAAGCTCTTGTTCACTCTGGATGAGACTATCTAAAATACAACATTTTATCATTGATGGTAACAATTTGCCTGGTATATCAACTGCAGTGTGATTCTGCATGCTAGTATTTAAGATTGTGTGAAATCTGTAATTGTGATTGGAATTTAACTAAGCCACCTTCCGTTATACATTATTACTATACATCTTTTTTGCCACAGTAAAGCAAGCAAGTCACATAACAAAATCGTAAAATAAAAGGATGTATCATGTGACCTTAATTTAAAATGTCCTTGAAAATATTGCAATTGCTGAATTACAACTGGTAAATGAAATAATTACCATTGTGAGTTGGATAAGTTTAATTAGATCGTTTGATATGAAATCATTTGTAATTAAAATGATTTTTAAGATAATCCAGACAATTTTTGGTGGTCACGGAGCATTAAAGGGGTAGTTTAGTTTTGGTAAGGCTGAACTTTAGTAGCCAAAACCTGCTCAGTAAC
Source organism: Echinarachnius parma (assembly GCA_037951105.1). Classification (NCBI taxonomy): domain Eukaryota; kingdom Metazoa; phylum Echinodermata; class Echinoidea; order Clypeasteroida; family Echinarachniidae; genus Echinarachnius; species Echinarachnius parma. Next base: position 38,589 of record JBAMJV010004365.1, read on the forward strand.
ATTATAAACTAATAGTTATAACTCCACCATGCTCGAAAGGTATACAAAATTACAAAGGACTACGTAAAAAGCCTGTTATCATTAAAAAAGAGCCATTAAAACACAAGAGGGCGCTTTTTAAAAAGGCATTGGTTTCAACTATTTTTCATACAAAATTATGCATGTGATGTTTTATTGATATAATGATTAAATAGCGAGATCATCAACAACTATTTTTAAAACGCTTTTGAACATTTTTGAAAAAGTGCAAGCATTTTTTTATTTTTTTCTAAAAATCATCTCATTATTTGGGCCCCAAATAATTATAAGATCAGATATATTTATTGATATTTCAGCCATTTCTGGGTCGATTTTGACCAAATAAAGTTTATTCTGCCATTAAAATTGCATGTTCTCTCAAATTCGACACTCAGTTTTTCATTACCTCACAAAAAAATTGTGATGTGCAGCGCCCTCTCTACCAAAACTAAACTACCCCTTTAACAGATGAGTAATTCCCAGTGAAAATTGTAAAAGTTAATTATGCTGCCTTAGGCCATGAAAAATAAATTGCTGGATTGGCATAACCCGCCCGACCCTAAAAATACCGCCAACCCTAAAGGTTTTTTCTGATTTGTTTTCCTTTTTTTCCAATTGCGATATGTGTTGTGTGTGTTATATGTGTGTTTTTGTGTATTTGTGCGAATCCTGCACAAAAAAAAATATATATATAAATAAATAAATGTTTTGCCTTACTTCAAACCAGTTTGTGATCCAGGGAGCATGTGGGTCTGTGTTTTCCACTGTGAAGAGAACATTCTTGGTAGGAATCACTGACCCCTCTGGAACGGCCTTCACTCGAAGAGGCAAGTAACCGCCATGTTTCTGCAAAGAAAAGGATATTATTATAATAACAGTTTGTAAAATGCAGTCAAAAGGGATGCCTCAATGCTTTCTTAAAGAAACATTGCATGACAGTATGTATAACGCAGTCGAAAGGGATGTCTCCGCCGTTGCACTATCAAAATAAGTCCAGTTACCTATGACCTCATGATCCCTAAAATCAACAAATCAACATGTGCTTGAGATAATAATAATAAGGTATTTATAACGCGCATATCACATATGTCTCTATGCCCTGTAAGAAATTGAAATAGAAGAAAGAAAGGTACAGCATACTATATACTGCGTATTAATTACTATATATACATACTATCAAGTACAACTGAAAGGTGCTATCCCAGAAGAGTGTACATGTACATATTTGTCTCAGAGATATCACAATTACTACTCATTTTATAGCCACTTTGTTGCAATGCTAGAAATTATCTTCTTCTTTTTTCTTGTGACCTAGTTGGGCAAGTAAAAACATAATTGTTCAAATTTTAGTGGGCCAAAGCCTGAATGTGTACGTGGCCCTAACAAAGAAAACAATTATACAAAATATGTTATATTTGGTTGCCCATTTGGGCAATTAAAATAATTTGTCAATGATGTCATTTTGGTAGCCCGAAGTTAATTTTTAGCAGCCCCAGGCCAACGATACCTGAGCTAAATTTGAGCATTGCACTTGAGGTTAACTTCTTTTTTATACCTCCCATCCCGCTTCGTTAAACAAGTCTGCAACGAAATGTAGTTTGTAGAATACTTTTCCCTCCGAGATCTTCTCGGCTGTTCCACTATAGCGAAAAAAATACACGGGGGCGGCGGGCGAATTCGCCCCCGAAATGCCCAAATTCGCCCCCGAAAAAAAAAAAAGTTTCAGGATTTTTTTGTGGTATTTTTCTGTTTGGATTGTGATCAAATGCTTATAAAATGATCACTTTACAGCATTATAGCTTATTAGTAGCCCCCGAAATTTGAGAAAGAGCCCGGAAATTTGTAGCCCCCGAGATGATAAAGGTAGCCCCCGAAAGTTGGAAAAGTAGTCCCCGAAAATGGAGCCCCCGAAATAAAAATATTGATTTTTTCGCTGTTCCACTACCTCTAAAAAAAAACTTTTTAAGCACCCTCCTGACTGTACCCTTGAGTTCTACTTCTTTTTCGTACCTCTAGGACGTAACTCCATCCCGCATCATTGAACAAATCTGCACCGAAATGTAGTTTGTAGAATTCTTTTGCCTCAGAGATCTTCTCGGCCGTGATGACAGGGCCACACATCCATCTCTTCAGGATGTACTGCAGGCCGAAGAAGACAACCTCGGGAAACTTTCCGCCGCGGCTCTCGAAGTAGGACGAGACTAGAGTTGTACCATCGGGATACTGCTTGTGATGCGTCACCTAAAAAGGGAACAAAATACAATCAGGAAAATATGAGAGTATAAACTATAAAAAAAGGTTCTGTGATTTTCCTTTTGTGTCTGTTATTTTGTGGTATCCCTCTCTTCAGGATGTACTGCAGACCGAAGAAGACAACCTCGGGAAACTTTCCGCCGCGGCTCTCGAAGTAGGACGAGACTACACAGGCAACAAATACAATCGCAACAAAAAAAAAGTGAGATTCAATTTTCCAGGGTTACTGTTAACCAAAAAAGGGCCAATGTGGTACATTCCCAATGCCACATTAATTGGAAGGCACAGCTAAATTGCTTTTGGGGCATTTGAAAGGAATCTATTGAAAGGCAGATGTCAAATGCCTGAAGATTATGGTGTGCTCTGAACAATATAGCCACTAAGTATTATGCTTGCAATCATTAGCGTTAGCTTTAATACAAGCACTTGGCACGTTAGTTGCTTTAAAATAGCAAGCTATACGATGTCTTTTTTTAATGATTTTCAAGTACCAATATATGCCAACTTATGAAAATACTAAATGATGAATGCAAAGTTTGCATGCATAAATGTAAATATTTAATTTTACATATACCTGTAGCATAGGTTAGGGAAAATTAAATTCCTGCACCTATGTACATGGCATGCATTTATATAAATATTACTAATTAAAAGTGCATGAATATTACTACACAGGGATATTTATTATTCCTGGAAAATAGAGAAAACAATACAATTGTGTCAGTCTTCTTACCTTGTAGGAGTCCGTTAAGAGAAGAATGTTGTCATGGCAGCTACTATATGATTCAGCCATTGTTTCCCTTCCGCTGACTTTACTCGTTATCTTAAGAATGCTGTCTCCTCTCCAAAAGGCGATACATCCACTGTAGTTTACGGAAGAGCTGAAGTATGTATAGATATATTGCCCTTTTACTGCTTGCAGCTCAACATAAGCTCTGGAACAGTTACTTATTACTTGATGTCAGGAGATCTATAAAATAATAATATTAACAAAAATTAAAATAAGATACGGTGAGTACCACTGACTTTACTCTGCATCTTTAGAACACTTCACCTCTCCAAAGGATGGTACATCCAATGCACTGAAGTACACATAATAGCTGAAGTATGAACAGATGTATTGCTCTTCTACTGCTTGCAGCTCAACATAAGCTCTGGAACAGTTACTTATGACTTGATGTCAGGAGATCTATAAAATGATAATATTTAAAAAGATTAAAATAAGATACGGTGGTACCACTGACTTTACTCTACATCTTTAGAACACTTCTCCTCTCCAATAGGATGGTACATCCAATGTACTGTAGTATAATGAAGAGCTAAAGTAATTAATGGATGTATATCCCTTCTACTGCTTGCAGTTCAACATAAGCTCTGGAACGTTACTCATGACTTCTGACAGGAAATCTATTAAATGAGAAGATTAAAACAGATAGAGAGATACCACTTAAAGGGGACCACCACGCATATAACAACACAGGGTTATATGTTTTGGTACCGTTGTTTGATACTAGATGGATGTCCAACACTCCAAGTAATTTTGGTTGAATTGAACAAAGTTAATGGATCACTTTAACCCTTGTGAGCATCAACTCTGCAAGTCAAAGGGTAAATGCTACTGAAGCATAACATCAATATTGACTACATGATAGAACATATCTGATTTTATTTTCATTTTTAAGACCATCAATGATAAAGCTTAAAGTGAAACCAGTAAAGTGTCTAACTCCACGAAAATTACTTGGAGCTTCCACATTTCTCTTCTACCGTGTTGTTTGGCTTATGGTAAGAGAAGAATAAAATGGGGTTAGATTTGTTTTAATGCCCCTTTAGTATGACGATATCTATCATTGATAATCATTCAGCTCAAGAGCGTTAATGAACGGTCATAAACCTTATACACGTTATACAGTAATTCGTTGTAAAAGCTGATCCAAATTTTTGCTTTTTTAACCAGGAAAGCAGTGGGTTTTTTTCAATGAAACTTTCACACATCATTCGGACATATCTTACAATGATTTTGGTATAGGATTGAAGTCTCAAATGTAATTTCGGGCAATATCTGACACTTTACAGGTGCACCTTAAAAAGTGTTGTTTTTTTCAAGTAAATTAACATAAATGTAATGATTATTTGTTTACATTAAAGGTACACTTCAGTATTCGTACTTCCCTAAATGCCCCTTGACACTAAATTTGTTGGTTTTAATTCCATTTGAAAGTTCATTGAATAAAACATGTGAAATGAGAATCATTCCCTTTCGAATGCTCTCATAGTTGTACAATTTTATACTAGCGCTAGCCGTAATGAACGGATAATTATAACCTCTTTGTAACTCGCTTATGCACTGCGCGCTTGCACCCCTGTATTAACTTAATGGATCGGTCCAGTTGCGATGACGTAATTATTGCATCTGTGCACATTAACGGCAGTTTGAACGGCGAAAGACCGATGAAGAGTGATGGAAATCGTTGGAAAATCCCCCAAATCGACGTAATTACAGAATGACATGTAGTGGGGACACACGAGATCGGTGAGTTAATTTATCAGAGAAGCCCTTGATATGGCTACAAAATCAATGTATTTTCGACTGCCAGTAAACTAACTTACGTGTACTCGTTTTGCTGTGGATATGGCATGTGGGTACCTGTATAGGTACCACCAGCAGGGCCACCTATACCGTTTGTGTATAGCATACAGAATCACATTGCCGTAGTGCGTTATTTTTTCGCTCGGCGGGGCAATTGATTGTGTGAGGGGAGTTGGCGAATTCACTTTGACCCAGTTGACAATGTGTTGTTAATGGTTACGACCGGACGCTAGCGGTATAGAACAATGGTACAACGTAGTGTGCGGGGTCATGTGTAACATACAAAGTATTTTACACATGACAGAACAGGTATGATAGGTACCCACATGTAATGGGGATGGGGCAACTCGGGAATGCCTCTACGTCCTCCGCAAAACGTATACCATACAAGTGTTGGCATCCGCGCGCCCTTTTCTCCCATCCCGAGGCAGATTATGCACAACATTCACCCCTGAAAAGTGACCTACTTCCTTACTGCGCGCAGTACGCGCGCGGTGCAAGCGTATGCGCGATGTTTTCTATTTTCGGAATGCAACCCCAAAAGATTAATGTAGCTCGCGGATATCTTGTTTTTAGAAATTTGCGTCACTTTTTTAGACGATCTTCTGATTTGTGTCGGAAATATCACCTATTGATTTTAGAGGCGGAATAGAATCACGGCGTGGTAGCTCAGGATCTTAGCACGACAATAGTAAGTATCGTTTATAACAAATAATCCCGGAAACGGGATAACGAATGAACTTAAGGGATGCTTGCGTAGTTGATATGTATCCTGGATACCGCTCAGTAATTGACTTTGCACGTAATCGACAGAAAACGCGAGAGAGGTCACACATGTACAGAGTCAATGGCGAGCCTAACTGAGCGGACACAGGCATAGAAAAGGCCAATTTTCGTGGCGCTTAAAATCGTATAATTTCATCCCAAAGACCAGTGTCTTCAAAATATTATTTAAACAAGTATTGGGGCGTTCGATTATTGCATGAATCAGTCCATGAAAATGTCAACTTTTAGCTGTGTTGTCATTCAATCAAAGAAGTGAGCAAGTGTCAACACGTGTATGGTACCCACCAGTCCCACCACCTATAGTACCGTTTGTGTATAGCATACAGAATCACATTGCCGTAGTGCGTTATATTTTCGCTCGGCGGGGCAATTGATTGTGTGAGGGGAGTTGGCGAATTCACTTTGACCCAGTTGACAATGTGTTGTTAATGGTTACGACCGGACGCTAGCGGGTCATGTGTAACATACAAAGTATGTTACACATGACAGAACAGGTATGATGGTACCCTTCGATCCCGACGGTGGAGGAGTCGCCAAAATCTCGGGGGGAGGCGCACGCCTGAGTCGCGATGTACACTAGCGAATGGGAAACTGTATGGGCAAGTATGCCCAAAAGTCACACTGCCGTATAGCAGTACTGACTTCACTAACCCCCCTGTATTTTTGTAGGACTGTATATGACGTAAAAATAAATAACTATGTAATGTTTATTTTCTCACCTAACTTTGCAGATCTTGCTAGATGACAGGTTTAAAATCCTCCATTTGGTGGCGTCACGTTGCCCCTAGCTATTTTGAAATGGGCTTCAAAATCGTTCGTTGGTCCTGAACTGCACGTCAATCCAGCATCAAAGCACACGTGAAAATGGCGTTCACTGTGTAGCTAGCGCATATTGTACATACGTCATCAATCATACGAACTTGTTTTGGTCGGAAGCAAGGCTCATCATCGACTGTTAAAACTGCAAAGTAAAAATGTATAATTTAATTTAATGTGTTAACGTTTTTTCATAAAAAATAAATATATTCCATCGTATTTTATTTAATTCTATTCAAAAATCAGTCGTTACAATTTTTAAATCCATATTCTTTAAAAGTTTGAAAAACAACAATTCGCAAGCAAAATACGGTAGTTTCATCTCAAGCGCACTCAGTGGCACACACTTTATTTCCGAATCCGATTTGACAGGCATACAATAATGTGCGTAAGTAATTTACAGCGTATCAATTCCTGGCTGGACGAAGACTACCTAACGAAAGGTCATTTCAGCAACACACTTTTCACGGTACTTCCGTCGCAAGCATGTGCGATGATCAGCGCTCGACGCGACTGCATGGCAAATGAACGTGAAATATTGGCTGATTCATAGCAAGAAAAGTGGGTAAGTATCAAAAACACATCTTTCAATGATTTAATTTCACCTTATAGATTACAAAGGGCATGGGCAATATCGTGTATTAGGCCCCACCACTGCTATACTGTATACACTTATGTAGCCAACTTGAAGGGGTTTGTCTGTAATACGGTGGCCTAGCTGGCCGCATCGGAAGCAGCTAGCGTTGAAGCTTTTCCTACCTGCTGCATTGTTTCCTGAAAACCCTGGCATGGGTTTCTTCTTTGGCAAAGACTCTACCCTCGGGGTGGGAAAGTTTGATTTTCGATGAATCATCAACTCATCTGCCAGACATGCTATCTCTATGACAGATGCTGCTTTGCTTTCTCTCAGCTTCAGTCGCCGTTACGGTGCACAAAAACTGGTCTATCATAACCAGGTTTAGACTACGCTTCACATCTACTATTTCTGCTGAGCTCTCTGAAAGTTCCACCCATTTGAAAAAATGGTTCTGCAGCCTATGCCCGAATTCTTCAAACGTTTCTCCACTCTGTTTGGAGTCAGTCTTGAACTTCACCCGATATGCTTCAGGAGTCAATTGATATCGACGGCATATCGCTTGCACAACTTCCGGGTAACTCTCTCTCTCACGAGTACTAAGTGAGTGAACTGCCTGCTGTGCTTTTCCTGTCAAGTATGGTTCTAACAGGGTCGGCCATTCATGTTGCGGCTTGTCAGCCTGCAAGGCAATACGTTCGAAAGTGGCCAAATAGCAGCTAATATCATCATCATTTGTCAGCTTGTGCATGCCTGACATTTCCCCCTTTCCTTTTGTCAGGTGCAACCATGACTGACACAGCTGCTCAGTGTCTTGCCGATGAGATCTGTCAAGCTGTTGCATGACCCGAGCAAGATCATCCACACTGATGCCATCTTGTTTGACCTCAGTCTGGGGGGCCTGTTCTTCAATCATGTGTGGAATCTCACACAAACAAACAATTCTCTCTTGTTTTGTTTTTACTTCATTTACGTCAATATGATTCAATTCACAGAGCCTCCCAATATATTCTGCCGTAAAATGACTCAAATATGCTGACCGGGCTGACATGCTGACTTCGTTCACCTTATCAACAGTATATCGACTAACGACAAACGTCTAACCTCAATATGGAGTATCGACTCACAAAAATACTACACAACCGAGATAATATTTCAATGTACTTTAGTCTTTACTAATAATCATCAACTTTACATCCAAGAGACAAGAAAGTCCAAATTACATCCACTAAATTTTACCAGCCAAAGTCCTTTACGCCTATCGGTACTCTGTATTGGTGTTTTAATTTAATCAATTTGTTTCAATGTCAGTTACGGACCGAACAATGTCCGTTTAACTTAAGTAATTAATAAACTCGCGTGTTTGGTGTTGACTTGGGTTAATCCTTATATGTGTCAATGGACTAATTTATATTTGTAATTAAGAAAACGATAATCGATATGTCTCAATCCTATGTGTCAAATTGGATTAATTTAGTGAATGTAATTTGGAAGGCGACCACGTGATGGTAAAGACATTTCCAATCTCCGATGCGCGGAAGTCTTTCAGTGCAAAGCTTGCACCAAGATGGTCAGGACCATTCGTTGTGAAGAACCAGCTTACGCCGGTTAACTTTCGCGTGGTTAGCGTGGCGAATCCAAAACTGATTCGCATCGTCCATGTGGATCAGCTGAAAGAATGTGCTGATTAGGGATGGACAATAGCGTCCCGACTGGACTTGTTTTGAATTAAGTGGGATGAATACATTCATACTATAGCGCACATGACTGTTAGTGATATTGTGGACGACTGCACTTAAATTTGCCTCAGTATTTGAATTGGACTTGGCTGGAACTGTTAAAATATTTTTGGATAGGAGGCCTCAATAGGGACGATATACTGAAGTTTTTATACTTCACTTTGGAGGATATTCATTTTGAATGTATGTGTTACTGTAGTAGACCAGTTGTGTAGTAAGCAAAACGACGGATTTTAATATTTGTAAAAATGCAACAAGTTCTATAATATATTTGGGTGTGATCAAGCTATTTACACTCACTTTTTAATTATACATGTTTATCGGGTGTTTTTGCGGGTGGTTGTGACATTCATAACATTGGTGATGCTTTTGAATTGTGAAATTATCATAAAGTGGATACATGTGATGTCAATAGCATGATTGGCACTTGCAAGTTGTCTTTGGATTATAATATTTTGGAAACTGCTAGAAGGTACTAGCAAGGTAGTAAAAGGAACCTTTTTTGTATTTTGAGCGATGATTATGTTTGTAGGGTTTGGTAAGATGTGTTTATATTGTGATGATGCGTATTGTTATTTGAGATGAGATTAGACTGGTATAGAAATATGCATTGGAGACTTGAAAGTTTGCAACATTATGGCTAAACATGTACTCATTGTTTATTTTTGTTTAGCTGTGAAATGGTAGTTTTAGTTTATTGGGGATTGGAGTAAACATGCATTTGAAAAAAGTAGGACCTTATTGGGTATTGCTGATTAGGTTTTGAATCTTTGGTTTTATTTTATACATGTATGTATTTGGGGTATAATGTTGGCATTGTAATTTTATTGTTGACAAGGACATGAGCTGTAGTTGGGGGTAACACTACCATGTACATGTAGGACTGAGTATAAGATGGTTGGGGTTGGCTACCTAGCAAATGTATAGTTATAGTTATGCTATTCTATGTGCATGCATGCACTTGGATTGAATCATGAATGTTATAGTTTATGTTATAGTATTGCCATTCAACAGGGTTTGAATAGGTTTATGGATGCTTTGAGACATGTTTTCTGTTAGGCAATGTGGATACTTTGTGCTGTTTGTACATTAATTGTTTTGGTTGGTGTTAGTTTAGAGTTAGAAAAAATCCCTAGGATGTTTTGAAGGGGAAGAGTGAAGGGGTTTGTCTGTAATCGTTTGTGATCGTTTATGATCGTTTGGAATATGACTTGTGATCGTATCGGGATGATCGGGACTTCGAGATTTGCGCTAATGAAGTCATGCGTTGGCTCACCCTGTGGGTGAGAATAAATGTCTGTTTGGGACAAACTCCTGGAACTGTGTTTTCATAAAGTTGTTATTCCTGTTATAGAATCCATTCCCTTTCATCCTTATAGCCACTAAATCTGACCTATAGCCATTAATCTGACCTATAGCCATTAATCTGACCTATAGCCACCAAATTAGGGTTAGGGTTAGGGTTAGGGCATACCTGTACTGTCATGTGTAAAATACTTTGTATGTTACACATGACCCCACACACTTCGTGGTGCCTTTGTTCTATACCGGTAGCGTCCGGTCGTAACCATTAACAACTCATTGTCAACTGGGTCAAAGTGAATTCGCTCACACCCCTCGAACAATCAATTGCCCCGCCGAGCGAAAAAATAACGCACTACGTCAATGTGATTCTGTATGCTAAGCACAAACGGAATAAGTGGTGGTGCTGGTGGGTTAGGGTTAGGCCACACATACACTCATTGCCATTCACTTACGTGGTATGAACGTAAGGGAACCATGCACTACATCTTCCGAAAATTATGTTAACTTTACACAACCAAAGCATGAAAATTATGCTTCACATTCATACTCTAAGAAACATGTTGAATGCATTAACTCACCATTTTACTCCTGATGGCACTTTAATTTGGGAAAATATTGGCAAAAAGGTAGAAATTAGCCCATTTTCGTAGATACATCAACGTATCAAGCCTCTTTCTAGCATGCTTCCTGTGTTATAATGGCGACTCAGTATTTTTCTGGTCCGAGTCAGAGTGCGCTCTCTACGCCACAATTACGTACATGCGAGACAATGCATTGCCTGGCGATGTTAGTTACGTGACGCTGGTCTCTTCGAGTGTTGACCATTCGAGATCGGATGTTGATCTTCCATCAAGACGTTGACTATTAACGCCGTAATTATGTGAAGCCTGTCATCACGCTCTGCTACCAACATACATTCAAGTACGCTTTGTAAAAGACTAGTAAACGAACTTTCATGTTTACATGATATCGATATAGAGCTACCGTACCGCGCGATATGTTATGCCATAGCCAGCCATAGGTGGCGTGTGTACGCGGCCATTTCCTGCCAATTCCCGAAGGAAGCCGGAGTCACAAAATTTTCCCGCTGAAAATGCAGATTTGGTGAGTATAGCAGAACGTATTGTATTTGCATTTATATAATAACAAATAATAAAAAAGTGGCACAATCCATTCATGTATTGCTACAGCGCAAAAGAAGTGAGAAAGAGAAGGTATGTGAGAGAGAAAAAACGTAAAAGTTGCTTCGACCGCGATTAGCACTAGTGTAAGGTAAATGGTTCCCCCAGAACCATTGTACAGTGTAGATGTGGGTTAGGCCACATCTACACTGTAAGATGGTTCTGTATATACATACAGTAACCATTTACCTTACACTAGTGCTTATCGTGGTCGAAGCTACCTTTCCGATTTTTCTCTCTCACATACCTTCTCTTTCTCACTTCTTTTGCGCTCCAGCTATATATAAATGGATAGTGCAACATTTGATCATTTTTTATTATACAAATTTTAATAAAAATACGTTCTGCTATGCTCACCAAATCTGCATTTTCAGCGGAAAAATTTTGTGAGTCCGTCTTCCTTCGGAAATTGGCAGGAAAAGGCCGACTGTACACGCGCCAGCTATGGCTGGCTATGGCATAACCATGTAAACATGTGATAACATGTAAACATGAAAGTTCGTTCAACTAGTCTTTTACAAGGCGTAATCATTTAGTCACATGAATGTATGTTGGTAGCAGAGCGTGATGACATTGGTTCACATAATTACGGCGTTAATAGTCAACGTCTTGATGGAAGATCAACATCCGATCTCGAATGGTCGACACTCGAAGAGAGTGCACAGTAGCAGCGTCACGTAACTAAACATCGCTATGCAATGCATTGTGTCGCATGTACGTAATTGCAGCGTAGCGAGCGCACTCGGACACGAACCAGAAAAAACCGAGTCGCCATTACAACACAGTCAGCATGCTAGAAACGGGCATTCACGTCGACGTTAACGCGAAATTAGCTAAATTTACACATTTTGGACAAGAATTTTCATTTTGAAAGTTCCATCTGGAGTGAAATGGTGAGTTAATGCATAAAACAAATATATTAGCGCCTGATTGTGATCGATAATGGTGATGATGCTGCTTACTGAAGTAGCATGATTTTGTGTAAGATGTGGTGCATGTCAACAGCACGTTCGAACACGTAAGTGAATGGCGATGAGTGTATGTGTGGGTTAGGCCTTGTTTAAAGGGACTTAGTAACATTGTCCAAATCCTCAAAATAAAATTTTAATTCTAGTGGTTCCTTTATACCTTGTTGTATTCGTATTAACAATAAAATCATGGGACAGCTTTCGGTTTTTCAAATTTCCCTTTCATTACAAAGATATGTATGATTGAAGTATTCAGATAAGAAAATCTCCGGGCGAGATTTTCATCCCTGTACAAAGTGAATGCAGTGAGTTGGTGAATATCACTCTGCACCCAATATCACTTTGCATTTTCGCTCATTACTTCGCCATACATTGTCCATTTGACTTGAAATTTTCACACAATACCCTGTGGACATATGAGATAACAACAATATACATTGCATCAACCATTCATCAGTTTTTGCACATCTCAACAAAGTTACTAGATCCCTTTAAAGGGTTATAGGGTTAGGTTATATGTATACAGTATAGCAGTGGTGGGGCCTAATACACGATTATGCCAGGGCATGTAATTCGCACAAGGAATAAACAGGGGGAAACCTAGATCGACAAATCTATCGCTTTCATGGCCTTTTTGACATTATTATTGTTATTTTCACTGTCGGCATTCTAGCGATAGACGCGACCGATACGCGGTGCCTTAAGAGGCAAGAACACCGTAGCTCTACAGTAAAAGTTACTTACGGAAAATCATTTTTTTTTGCACATAAAACACAACATATTTAGTATTTTGAGCGACATTTGTAGCCCTATCAATACATTTAGGGCTGTTATAATACTTTAACTCACCGATCTCGTGTGTCACTATACATGTCATTCTATAATTACGGCGAATTGTGAGATTTTCCACAATTTTCCATCACTCTTCGTCGGTCTTTCGCCGTTCAAACTGCCGTTATCGTACACAGATGCAATAATTACGGTATCGCTAGCGTGCACAAAAAAAAAAAAAAAAAAAAAAAACGACGCAAAATTAAAATGAGTTATTTGACTTGACAAACTGTTACCGCTACCGAATAATTATTGGAATCACTGGCCCACAATTATTTGCTAAAAATGTAGCGGTAACAGTTTGTCAAGTCAAATAACTCATTTTAATTTTGCGTCGTTTTTTTTTTTTTTTTTTTTTTTTGTGCACGCTAGCGATACCGTAATTATTGCATCTGTGTACGATAACGGCAGTTTGAACGGCGAAAGACCGACGAAGAGTGATGGAAAATTGTGGAAAATCTCACAATTCGCCGTAATTATAGAATGACATGTATAGTGACACACGAGATCGGTGAGTTAAAGTATTATAACAGCCCTAAATGTATTGATAGGGCTACAAATGTCGCTCAAAATACTAAATATGTTGTGTTTTATGTGCAAAAAAAAATGATTTTCCGTAAGTAACTTTTACTGTAGAGCTACGGTGTTCTTGCCTCTTAAGGCACCGCGTATCGGTCGCGTCTATCGCTAGAATGCCGACAGTGAAAATAACAATAATAATGTCAAAAAGGCCATGAAAGCGATAGATTTGTCGATCTAGGGGAAACCCTACCTTACGTTTCCATGTAGGATAAGATGTGGGTACCTGTATAAATGGGGATGGGGAGGCGCGCCCGTACGGGAGGCGATTCGGGGGGTTGAAGCTTATGCACAGAACCATACACAGATATGCATACGTGGGACGAGGTTAAGATCTCTGCGACGTTCGTGAACCAAACTTCACAGCATTTTGAAATTAAATGAAAGTAATATAATTGAAATAGAAGGTAATTCTTCATTTTAGGGGGATCACACTCACATCACACAAATGGGCAAACAAAAATACAAACAAAAATACTCACGAATGGTCTATATTGTGGAGGTCGCGATCGCTCGACGGAATGCTCAATCAACCAACCACAATCAGTAATTTACAAACAATTAATATATATACAAAACCAACGAACGTTGAGGGCGTATAACACTTGCGTGTTGCCTCGAGGAAGGTCAACTCGAATTATTTTTTGTGACCACTTGAAGGGCGCCCCAGTTGGCAGTACACATTTTCGGTAGATTGTAGATTTGATACACAAACCAAAAGTCCGATTTTGTACAGATTGACACTTAATATATGAACAAAAATTGACATTTCATCAATATGTGAAATGTAACCAAAATCGGTCATTCCAATTATTTTTTTAATAAATGAAGTTACACCGGCATTCCAAAGTTATTACACATATTTGGCATTCCAACTTTGTGTACAAATAACATTAGTGACCGAGCCTTGCGATAGCAGACGACAACATTACAGAACGCAACGGCGGAATCCAACTTTCACAAATAGTAAGTCGATTTTATTTTTAAATGCTATAATACATTGTACCATATTTTGTAGATTGTGTCTAAAAGATAATAAACGTTACTGCCGTTAGTGTAATTTGTATCTTGTCATCATGTCGACCGTTTGATTGAAATATTAATATCATATGTAAGCTTGTGAGTTCTTTATTAATTTGAAAGAAATAAAAATCAATGACAATGTCAATGCAAATGCCAATGGCATGCCAATGGAAGTGGAACTGGGGCGCGGCTGAAATAGATCGACAAATATTTTGTTTGTGTGGCATCTTTTTACATTTAATTTCAGTCTCTTACTGCCGGTCATTCTAACTGAAATAACCAGTAAAATAGGCCATGAAAACGATTCGTTTTGTCGATCTAAGACTGGATACGAATAATGGATAGCAACCAAGTACTCAACTTCTTAAGACTAAGTAGGTAACTTCAGCTTTACCGGCTTTGCATTTGTCGGTGGGCTAGAACTAGAAGTGAGCCACGCCGGTCATGACGGCAGGCGAAACTGTTGGGCGTCCCTCTCTCATCCTCGGCTTCTCTGGCCGGCTCGACTCGGCCTTAAAACGATTGTTTGCTATCTACCTTAGATAAGCCAAGAACCGGAATTATGTTTAATCACAATAGAGAGATCAGAGATCAGATGTCCTATTTCAATGATTCATTACATGGACAAATTGATTTTTTATTGTGGTCCTGAGACCTGACTCCTGGCGTCCTGCCTAATTAATTTAATTACATTTTAATTTTAGTTTAATTTTTTTTTTAAAGATTCCAAGAGTGAGACTGAGCCTGGTCCTGGCTAATTTTTTTCTTCCAACCACTGCATTGGCATTCAAATTGTGCTACAGTACAAGCTATGCCAGCTCTTATTACTGGCTTACTGCCTTACTTAGTTTACTTAACTCTGATCATCTTATGTGTCTTGAGTCACCAAACCAGGACCAGGTCCAGGGCCAGCAAGCGCCCTGCGAAACACATGCCAGCCCCAGACTGGAAAGCATTATTTCACATTTTTATCTGGTGCTCTTTTTCAACCCCTGACACTGTTTGCACGTTTATGATGTATCGTTTGTAGCCCATTCTAAATCATTGATTGATGACAATACAAAATGATGGACCAAGAAATGTCTAATTATAAATTACTTTTCAAGGATTTTTACTCAATAACTGGCTCTTGACTGAAAAGTAAATGTAGTTGAGTAGTTGACCTAAACATCAGTTTAAACCCTAACACTACAGTCAATAAATTAATTTTACATTTTCCGCCCATGATTTTGTAACTGAGACTTTACAGGAGCTCATTTGTCATTTCACTGTTTTCATGGGCTAATTACTAATTTGCACTCTCTGAACAGATGTATTTTTTACTATTTTGGTCCAGAATTTTCACTACACATCAAGCTGGTGTTCTCAACAATATATTTGAACATGTTAGTGAAATTAAGTGAATATTTTTTCTTATGAATGTTATATTTTCTTTCATTATTTTGAGGATGTGGTTCAACAAGGTCTGGCGACTGATGATAGTCTGGTGTTACCAGGTGTTACTTCAGGATTACTTATCTGCCGGTTCTCTTCTCGCTATATGCACAGCTAGTCAGTCAGCTATCCACAGGTATTCTTTGTACTATAATTTAATCATCCCACTCATTTATGTGCAGGAATTTTTTTTTTTAGAGGTTAGCTTTTTCCCCGTGATTTATAATTAAAGGGGTAGTTTAGTTTTGGTAGAGAGGGCGCTGCACATCACAATTTTTTTGTGAGGTAATGAAAAACTGAGTGTCGAATTTGAGAGAACGTGCTATTTTAATGGCAGAATAAACTTTATTTGGTCAAAATCGACCCAGAAACGGCTGAAATATCAATAAATATATCTGACCATATAATTATTTGAGGCCCAAATAATTAGATGGTTTTTTCCAAAAATAAAAAAAATGCTTGCACTTTTTTAAAAATTGTCAAAAGCATTTTTTAAATAGTTGTTGATGATCTCTCTATTTAATCATTGTTTCAATAAAACATCGCATGCATAATTTTGTATGAAAAATGGTTGAAACCAATGCCTTTTTAGAAAGCGCCCTCTTGTGTTTTAATGGCTCTTTTTGAATGATAACGGGTTTTTTTTACTTAGTCGTTTGTAATTTTGTATACCTTTCGAGCATGGTGGAGTTATAACTATTAGTTTATAATGTTACTGTCCAGGTTTGGTTACTAAAGTTCAGCCTTACCAAAACTGTACTACCCCTTTAAGTATTAATTTGGACAAGAGGAATAATGAAAAGGCCATTCAAGTTTTTCTTTTTATACTTGATGAATTCATTATTGGTATTATACAACTTAAATATCTCAGAGATCAACTTCTCAATGAATGTATTTGTTGGCTTGTGTCAATGAATGATTAAAGTTATCTAAATAAATCAAACACATTTCTTCATTTTGTTCAAAATCATTTGTCGCATTTCTATTCAATTTATTTGCATGTTTTGGTAATTTTTGTTGATAACTTTTATTACTCTACATGCTTTTTGAGGACAAGACAATTTATTTGAAAGTTTATAGTAGTATTAACTCATTCAGGACTGTTCCCGAAAATACTCCAGCTGTTGTTTATGGAGAATATGTTTTTATCAAAATCAACTGTCTTTAAATGGGCTGAAAGTGCAATAGCTATTAGTCTAACATTCTTTCTCTGTTTGTGTTTGCATTATTTAATTACAGATCTTCGGACTATAGGAGCATGACAGATCACCATGGATGTTACGTGGTAGTGTTCACAAGCAATGGACAAGCCATAGACTTTAAAGACTACCTTAACATTTGAAGATGTGAATATGATGAAAGTATGCAATATACGTCTATGGCCTGGAGCAAAACAGATTCATTAATTCAATGAAGTAAGTAACAGAATCAGAGTTATGTTAGTTTTGTTGGTTTACAAAATAATACATAATCATTTGCTGTTAGAGCTGTTCATATTTCATCAAGAAGAGGGGATGATCCATGAATGATGTGTTTAAATAGTTGCCAGCTTCTAGAATTTGGTATTACAGTGAAATCTCTTTATAACGAGCACCTCAGACCCACTGAATTTACTGTGTTATTTTACATATCTCATTGTATCAGGGCTTTACAAAAAAGAAAAATACAAACCACCTGGACCTGTCAAATAACCGTGCTATATCAGGTACCTCGTTATAATGGAGTTTGCTATAAAGAGGTTCCACTGTAACAAAATTAGGCATTCCTAATTCCTTTAAATCCAAACATATGGGAACTGATCAGAATGAATTAATTTAATGAAAGTGAGCAAAGAAAATAGGCTTATGATTCTGCCTGAGACCTCTCAATTGCTTTTAATGTGTTCTAACCCACACTGAGCTAGAATGCATTTCATAGTGATACTTTCCTGAACCCTTCTAGCATGTGTATTGAGGAATTTTAAAAGGAGTGCTATGTAGCTCAGAGGTTATAAGACTTGATTAGAGCATGACATCGCACTAATTGATGTCTTTTTATGATGTCATTTTAGTTGGTGAAATTTTAACATTTGCAGTGATTAAAGAATTAAAATAATGCAAGAAAAATTATCTTTCCGTAATCTAATTGTCTAACCCTCAGGCTCATTTCTTTTATAATTTTGAATCTATATTATAGATTTTATTTTCCTCATGGTCAAGTTGAAAGAAAAATTATAAAATTGCCCTATAACACCACAAAATTGATTGAATCACTTTCATTGTATGCAAAACCTAAATAGATGTAATATTTTGTTTGTGAACATTGATCATTACTACAGTGGAACCTATTTACAACTAGACCTGTTATCACATAAGTTACCTGATATAGTGAGGTAATTGCTTTAAGCCCAAGGCTATCTGATATAAAGAGCTAAGTTCAGTGGACCCATCATGCTCGTTTCACTTTACAGCATGTTTCACCTTTGCAAGGTTTCACTTTACAGAATGGTAAAAGATCTTAGTACACACAGACTGATGAAATGGCTGTTACAACCTTTTGTTATTTCAAGATCTGAATTTTAAAAATGTTCCCCAAACAGGTATTTTCTGTAGTATTATTAGGGTCTGTAGTCCAGACTAGTTGCAGTCTAGACAATTCTAGATTTGCCTAACTGTGAATGTAGGTCAAACAATGACCTGTTGTTGTACTTGTATAAAACAACATAAATTATGTAGACTGCATTGTACATGTGATGTGCATGGGGTGCATGCATAGCTATAATAGGCATGCACTTTCTGTATACAACCAGAGTGTATAACCAGTGTTTACATAACATGCTGATATTCATTCCATCATGTGTGAGCTGCTGAGTTAACATTTATATACTCTCCCAATGAATTCAATAAACGATGCATGAAAGAATGCCTCCTAAACAGAACC
The DNA here is from genome assembly GCA_037951105.1 of Echinarachnius parma. NCBI lineage: Eukaryota > Metazoa > Echinodermata > Echinoidea > Clypeasteroida > Echinarachniidae > Echinarachnius > Echinarachnius parma. Next base: position 57,605 of record JBAMJV010004365.1, read on the forward strand.
TAATGGTGCGATGTGTCATTATTGGTGGTTTAGACAACCTGCCTTCAATTTACCACAACATGCAAACATTACATTTTCAAGCCCTAACCTTCTCAGGCTAGCTTTAAAAAAACATTTCTTTCATATTATCTCTCAACAATTTGCTCCGGCAAAGTTTCAAAAAGAGGACAGCATCTTTAAATCTATTCGACTCTCACTCATTCATTTTGTTTAAAGTCAAATTATAATCATATTACAAACTTGGTCTTGGTGTGCAGATAAATAGATTCATGTAAATGCCACATGTTTCTCAATGAACTGTTTACTTTCATTTGTTTACTTGCATCCATCTACAATTTTCAATATTGTAAACAAAATAATCAATGAAATATTATAATTCAAGAAAAAATCTTATTAGCCTACTTTGGTATCTAATTTTTATTTCTTATTTTTAGAATGAAGCTAAATGAGAGACATTTGTTATTTTGTTGGCACACTGATTGTGGTGATAATGGTTAGTGGATGATGTTGAGTGTCCCTGACTGGAGAGCTATCTTCTTAACTAACAGGGTGTATGAAGTGTGGCATATTTTCCCCTTTAGGTCAGGATACTTTTGTCAAGTCATTGAAGGACTTATGATCCCCTCCCTTTAAATGATTAGTTGAAAGATGGCTATGAGTGATGGTGATTGAAGAAATTTATTACGGTAAATTATTTTGTTTTGATAAATATGGTTCATAATCTTGAAGCCTGATGCTGCTTTGTATTAAAAGAGGAATAAGAAATGTACATCTACATCACTAGAATATAAAGGCTTGATTCTGGACCACCCCCTTCCTTTCCCCAAATGATGAGAAAAAATGGTAGTACTATGCCAGTTTCCTTTTACGCTGCATTCTTTTTTCTTTTTTTTTTTGAGTCCCTGGATTAAATATTTACAAAATAATTAGTAGGCCTATAGGCATTAAACCCTCTTACACCTACAATGTTGATGCAGGCATGGCTGGCTAGCTGTATGTCCATACATGTATGCATTTGGATTTTAGTCTTTCATAACCCCCCCCCCCCCCCCCCCTAAACAAAAATGCAATTTGCACATGATTTGAGTTGACTTTTTTATTTTTGCAAACCAGATCCCATTTCAATGTATTTAACTATGGTCAATCTAGTTACTACCCAAAAAAGGGCTTAGACCTATCTATAGGGCCTACCCTATAGCCTGCCTAGGCTATGTCTATTAAAGCTAGAAATTTCTTTTTTTAACTTGACCAACAAAAACAGGTATCAAATTCAAGCGAGTAAAAAGGGTCCAATACAAAACTCGAAGATTGAGGTGAAATCTCCAAGAACAAGACCAAGTGACATGATTTGGGTTGAAATTTACAAAGTACAAACTTAATCTCCTTCAATAATGATACAAAGTAGGCCATACATTATATAAGGTAGAAATAAAACCACCGCTTTCAAACCAACCAAGACCGAGACGGGACCGAGACGGGACCGAGACCGACTGCACGAAGATGAGCTAGCGTCGAGTCAGAGCCGGAGCAGAAGCCGTGAATGAGCGGGGGACTCCTAGCCTCGCATGCCGCCGACTCGACTGGCGTAGCTCACTCTCAGACACCGTAGTCACTTGCCGGTCACTATGGAACGGTAGGCCGTTTACAATGGGCAAGAGGAAGTCGCAAATTTGTTTTAAATAAAGTCCATTAATGTGCTTAATCGACAGAGTCTAGTTCAAATGACGTTCTACGCTAACGTTAGTTAATTATCCTAAGTTTAAGACAGGAATAAATAGCATACAAATAAAATCCCGACATTTTGAGAATGCTCGTTGTTGTCGTCTGCTAATCTCGATATGTCAGCCTCACTCACAAACGTTTTGTACACACACTGTTTGACTGACAAAAATTGTGATATCATGAAAATGCCGATGCGGTTTCTTTTAATAAGACTGATGATTAGAATGAGCGATTTTTTAAAAACTTTCACACATTGATGAAATGTCAAACAAAATTATATATTTAGTGTCAATCTCTACAAAATCGGACTTCTATTTTATTTATCAAATCTACAATCTACCGAAAATGTGTACTGCCAACTGGGGCGCCCTTCAAAAAGGTCACAAAAAGTAATTCGCGATTCCTCATAGACTGCGTGTATAACAAAATACGAGTTGTCCTTCCTGAAGGCAACACGGTCTCGTGTTTACCGCCCTCAACGTTCGTTGTACAAAACAAACAACAACAGCAGCATAACAAGAGTATAGTACATGTCCAAATGGCTCCCCCCTCTCGGTCGCTTCGCTCCCTCGATCGCGCCGCGTCGTGGGGTCATCCATAATTTTTTTTGGGGGGCCCCCCTCGAAAATCCTGTGTCCGCCACTGCCCCCCCCCCCCCCCCCCCCCACACTGAGAGGGGTTCTCAACCAATGGTCTTGGTCTCGGCCTCGAACAATTTTGACAGACCGTAGTCTCGGTCTGTCTCGAAAATTTTGAAGGTACTTGGTCTCGGCTTCAAAAATTGTCTATGGACACCCCCTCCCCCCCCCCCCCCCCCCCCAATTAGAGGGGTTCTCAACCAATGGTCTTGGTCACGGCCTCGAAAATTGTTGACGGACCGTGGTCTCGGTCTCGAAAATGTTGAAGGTACTTGGTTTCGGCTTCGAAAATTTTACAAAATAACCCCCCCCCCCCCCTTGAAAAAATCCTGGGTACGCCACTGCGCCTGTATCTTCATCCTACGTATTGTGTTGTTTTGCCCTGAAAATAACACGTGCATTTGCGTCAATGACTACCTAATGATGCCAGAAAAGGTAATTAATAGGCCTATCTATTTTCTGTAGATTCATGAGATTTGTCCATTTTTTGGGGTTCCCTCCGGCATTGTCGGGAAATCTTGAATGGATACAGTTTTCAAATTATTAACGTCATTTTTGTTTTACTCTTTTGTGCGTGCTTTTTGCAGTTATTCCATTTGGTATATCTGAGCCGATACACATTCATAAGTAATGCCATGTGATTGGTATTTCGTTTTCACATATATATATACGTCACGTGTATGAAAGAAAAAGAGTAAACAAATTTGACGGAATGAAAATATTACACGAGTGAATTTGGTTTAATTTGCCAATTCTCACATCCCTTTCTTCAACTATTTTATATTCTATCATATTTGTATGGTGTGCTTCAAGTCACACTTGTTATCATTATTTCGTTTTGTTTTGTTTTATATGGCTTGCTCTTCCCTCTAATGAGTAGCCTACTTTTCTTATTCATAAACAAAGAACAGAATAATTACAGTCTAAATGAAAGATAAAGTAAGAATAACTACCTTACATACATACATAAACATTTATATATAAATCAACTGTATATTCAATTCACTCCATAGAATAAAAAGAATGGAGGTTATAAAGGATAAAAGGAACTAAGTCCTGCTACCCCCCCCCCCCCCCCCAAACTTGGCCAAGAATTCCCCCATACCCACCATCGCACTGATCACAACGTCACACAAACACACTCGCACACTCCATACATCAGACAATAAAACAAACCATCCAAATATGAAAATAACTAAAGAGAGGAGAAAACCCCAAACCTTAATAGAGTTTCCTATACAGGGTGCCCCCCCCCCCCAAAAAAAAAAACGGAACGGGGCACTTCCCAAAATATAGTACCAAAATATTTATATCCATCGAATAGGGTGTTTTTTCCAATGAAAAACGATACCAAGAACAGTAATTTTGGTTGTGTAGTTTTTGTTTTAGGACGCTGTGAAAGACACCCTATCCGATGGACATAATACATTTGTTACTATATTTTGGGAAGTGCCCCGTTCCGTTTTTTGGGGTCCACCCTGTATAATCCAAGTAAAATACAATGAATAGCGAGATAAGATATAATGATCAAATTGCATGTATTTTTGTTTTAATTGTTGTTCCCTTTTTTTTTTAAGTGTACCGCTATATCATTTGCCTTTTTTGATAGCTATTTATTTTGTTTTTCTTGTTAATAATCCTATGGTAAATAATGTTCTGTATATTTCGTACAGAAGTATACCTTTTATTCTAGAGGAATACAAAGTATATACATGTATGCTTTTACAACAAAATAATAGAGTTATACTATGTACATGTACTTGACTCTACATGATCTACCTGCCAATCCTACAAACATTAAAATCCAATCAGCATTCCTATTTTCAATCAAATCAACTATTCGATTATATCTTGCCAACAATGTCGTTCTTAAATCAACACGTCAATCCCCGATGCGCACATTATATTATTGTTGGCGGTACTTTTTATCAAAATATTTATACATCCGCCTAGATTTTAAATTTATTATTCACGTTCCTGTATATCCTAAAACTTGTAATCTTATTTCAAACACACGCACACACCTGTACACGCACACATATCTAAGCATACAAATACAAACACATACACACACGCACACATACACACACATATCAACATAAGAAATTGAATAATCTGTCACGATAGTGTAAAAGTTGTTATTTGCATCACATGTTTTCATATAATAGTAAATACAAACATGTACAAGTTTAACATCATAAACACAGCGTTCAATCCAGTTGATAAAAAACACCTCAAATCAGTATTATCATTATATCCTCTTATTAATTACGTCTTAGATTATATAATATAAATCGTATGGTACATAGTTCACATTTGTTAATTGTTATTTGTACAGAATAAAACGCATCACTTGTGTAACATGTTTTCATATACTACAGAGTGAGTCAGAAAAAAATGTCCCATCTTTTAAAAGTTGTCTTGTTTGAAGTATGAACATTTAATAATGGATTTTATGATATGTCTTGGTAGAGTTATCCTTCCAGCATTAAGAACTGGTACTCAAGTGGAATAATTTATTTGAAAAATGTTTGTTGTGATAATAGATTTATTACAACATCAACATTAATAGAAAATGTTCGTAATAAGAAATCAAAAGTAATTGTAATGTTTGAATATTTTAGATTACAAAAAGCGATACCCAAAGTATGGATGAATAATTTGAAAGAACCAATATGTTTAGAAATACCAAAAGTTTTGATTGGAGGAAAAGAAAGACTTATTCAAAAAGTACCAAGTAAATTATTTTACATTTTACTTTCTAAAAATGGAAATACAATTGAAGGCCCATCATATTGGGTAAAGAAAATAGACTGCTATGTTGATTGGAAATACGTTTATAAACATACCCAGAAATTTGAGACGATATCAAGCGATTGCAAACGTAGAGGGGGTATGACCGGTATCGCCTGAACTCTTTCATGTTTCCCGCGCTACCCTATAATGCATGCGTATTGCGCACTAGCTCCATGGAGATCGCGCGTAAATACGCCAAAGCCTTGGAAACACGCGCAGTCGTAGTTAGCCATGCGCGCATGCATATGCATGCATTTGCGGGGGGCCGGCCGGTGTAGAATTTGCATGTATAATTAGTATGCACACACGTCGTAACGCGTATACTGTATGCAAGGATCCCGTATACTGAAACTGCGCTGCATGCATACATTTACGACGGTCACCGATGCGTATCGTCAGCACTCTCGTTCAATTCAACCAACCAGAGAAGCGACAAGCACGCCCCAACCCAGCCGGCATATCATGTGGCCCGTTTCACGGGTAATTGCAAGAAAACAAACGAGAAGGGTAAGTAACACTGTTCATCATTGGCCAGCAATGGCAAAGTGGGTCATCAATAAATTAATAATTCATGACGGGCTAGCCTAATTAACATATTGATGCATTGGGCCTGGGTCGGGTATTACCAAAGACTGTAGAATTATATTATAGGCTAGGTGGGGGTGGGGTGGGGGTGTGTCAGTAACGTAGCCAAATTAGTAGTCTATTCCAAAGTCTAGTATTTCAAATTTGATTAAATGTTTGTGCCACGCGAGTCATCATAGTCAGTCTATATAGGACACAGTCACTCATAGCTAAGTATGATAACCAGGGAAATGGGAGTATAATAAGCCAATATTTTTTACTACATCATGATCATATGAAATAAAAACATGAAGTAATGATATGGTGTTAGTTAGTTTAGTGATGGTGATCGATGATGTCGTTTTGTTCATTATCATGAAAATATGTTTATCCCCCTTTGTGAATAAGGCCTATTTGTTATTAAAATGAAATAAATTGCAATGCGAGTGATCATGACGATGTAGATGTAGATTGTATTTTTCATATTAATAGTTGCAATGATTAATTAATAAAGCAATAATGTATTCCAAGGAATTACCAATTGGTTTCATACTAAGCATACATCATATCCCTTATTCGCCACACCCTTGGGTGTTTCACAAGTATTCCAAGTTGAACGTATCCCCGTTTGGCGTAACAATGATGTAAAGTCACTTCTAGCCTTGGAATAGAAAATATTAAAAAGCAAAAACTACTAAGTACCTATGAAACTTCTGACAAAAAGCTTAATATCAATCATTTATAGGCTCCTTCATATCAACAATATAACTAATATTTATCTAAAGTAATGCCTCTTCAGTTACAAAGACACTAAAGGCTTTCCATAATTATAGTTATATCCAACTTAGTTCATCTTTGAATCTTTGTGAAACACCCCCCCCCCCCCCCCCCCCCCATTTCTCAACCTACTTCTCTCATTTCTCATATTCCACAACCAAACAATTTAAAGGATCATTCATTCATCTCATACTTATCAAGCTTAGTTTGAAATTGTACCAATCGTGGCTCCTAATTAAAGGTGCACCAGTCCTGTAAAGTGTCTTAATTCCACACAAAATTAATTTGAATTCCACTTTTCTCTTCTACCGTGTATGGTACGAGAATAAAATAGGGTTAAATGTTGTCAAATACCCTTTACATAATCATTCAGCTCAAGAGCGTTAATGAACGGTCATAAACATTACACAGTAATTATTTGTAAAAGCTGACGCAAATTTCGCTTTTTTAACCAGGAAAACAGTGTTATTTATTCAATGAAACTTTCACACATCGTTTGGATATATCTTACGATTATTTTGATGTAGGATTGAAGTCTCACATGCCATTTTGGGTAATATCTGACACTTTACAGGTGCGCCTTTAATGACAAAATAAACAGAACATCATGAGCCTTAAAAGTATACATGAATATTGGTACTTGCTGAAATGCCCCATGACTCTAAATTGGATGGTTTTAATTCCATTTCAAAGTTCATTGAATGAATGTTACCAATATTCAAGTATCAATATTGAATGAAACGTAAAATGAGAACCATTCCCTTTCGAATGCTCTCAGGTGTAACATTAGATTTAAAAACATGTTATTCATAAAACGACCCTGACGGGGGTCCACTTCTCTTTTAAAAATGCAGCTTTAGTGGGAGGTTAGGGTTAGGCAAGGGGTGGGGCACATTCATCACTGCCTCCCCAATCATCTATAAACAATAATACAAAACACAAAGGGAAATTGCATGAAGTGTTTATTTTAATATATTTAATCATTGTAAATGCAGTTTTGAACTATTTTTCAGCAGGGCCATGACAAAAATACTACATCATACATGTATACAATAAAAGATCATAAGTTGCATATTTACAAACATGTTTTACAAGTGCAGCTAACCAACCATAATACTGACTTCAACAATAAGCAGCGCATGAGCACAAAAGTGCGATTTAAATAAATATTTAAGGGATAAAAACAAAACTATGAAAAAACAAAAACCAAATTACTCTCTTCATCTTCTTACTTACCTGCATCATTACATTACAAACTAATAGTTATAACTAGAAAGGAACACAAAATTACAAATGATGTAGTAAAGATCATGTTATCATTCAAAAAGAGCCGTTAAAACGTAAGAGAGCGCTCTCTTAACACTCGTCGGTTTGAAACATTTTGAATAAAATATTGTGCATGTGATGTTTTGTTGAAATAGTGATTAGATAGAGAAATAACCAACAACTACTGGTATTTAAATACCTATTTTGTAACTTTTTGAAAAGAGGAAGCATTTTTTTGAATTTTTAACGGCTGATTAAAAATTCTCTAATAAACCTGGGGCCCCAGCTTTATTACAAATTGTTATATTTATGGATATTTCAGCCATCTCTGAACCGATTTTGATCAAACAAAGATGATTTTATTATTTAAATATTATGCTCTTTCAAATTTTACACTCAGTTTTTCATTACCTCACAAAAAAAAAAGTAGTCCAGCACCCTCTCTACCAAAACTCAACTATCATTTTAATAATTAAATATAAAATAAAACAAAGTGTACAGTATATCCAAAAATTAAAAATGAGGTTTGTTCCGGATTAACAAAATAAGTTCATTTCATTATTGGATTAATGAATTTACGGAATATCAAACCTGATTTAACTTTCGGATAAACAAACCTTAGGAATAATGAACCTTTATATCATACAATCAATTTACATAAAATGTAACAACTGAAATACACAAAGAAAATACAAATATATAATTGAAAACTTGAAAGTGTGGATCATGTAAATCAAAGAATCAGGATATTAAAATGCAGAGGCAAATTATTATAAGTATGAATCTTTTCCGGCCAAGATCTGCCAAAATTTTCTGAGACCAAGGGAAACTTTTGAAAATCCTCTCAGTTGAGGAGGGGAGGGGGGGGGGGGGGGGGGTGGGGGGTTGTCCATCGGCAAAAGTTTACCTGGTCAAGAATGCCTGCCAAAATTTGTTGAGACAGAACTTTTGAAAAATCCTTTCAGTGGGGGTGGGGGGACTGGTGGGTGTGTCCGTCACCAAAAGTTTTCCCGATCGAGACCACCTGCCAAAAATGTTCAAGGCTGAGGAAATATTTTGAAAGTCCTCTCAGTGGGGTGGGGGGCAATTGAAGAGTTGAACACAACCCCCTCCCAACCAACTCATCTCACACCACAATGAGTATCATTTATTGAATAATTTTTATTTTATGCTTATATAATTATTGTATAAGCCAAACAAGTTGCCCCCCCCCCCCCCCCCCCCCCCCCCCCACCGGTTCTGTGGCTCCTGATAGATAGTTGTTTCATCATCATTCTTAAGCATTTTTATTCTGGAGTAAATATTTTATTACACCTAATGGCCAATAACAAATAGTTTTAAGCATAATTAGTATTGATATCACAGTAAAAACAGAAAATTACAAATTTTCCCAATTGGACCATGTACAAAACAAATGGCATTTTTTTGTATCAAAATTTATTTCCTTTTTTTTTGTGTGTGTTTAAGATTTAACAATGTTTTAAGATAAAAAATGACATATTACTATCCAAAATAGCATTCTTTATCATTTGCTGCTTGGATTTCAAAATAAACTTAATTCAGGAAAAATCTGAAAAATGTGTGTACAGTGTGGAAGCACTGCTGTACATAACATATGAAGGAGGGTTCCCACCAAAATAATGCGAATATTTTCCTCTCAAAATAAATTTTCGTTAATTAGCAAATAGTTCATTTTAAAGCAAAAATACATGAAACTATTTGATTCTCTTTCAACTACACCCTAACTGTATACAAAAGAAAGAAAATTTATGATGAAATTGCATTGAAAATGGGATTTAGTCTGGATTAAATTCCGTCCTGTCGTCCCGTCGCGAAAATGTCAAAGCCTAATAGAACTTTTCTGAAAAGAGGAAATTAAATTCTAACATCATAAAAGTGCCTGTTCGGGCATGAATCCATTGATACTTCAGAGAAGATGGCAATAAATAACTGCTCTAATATTGAGTGACGCTAAAAAAAAATGGATGTCAAAACGCGACGGGACGGAAAAGTGTCAGAATAAGGAAATTTTTTGCCCAACTAAAGAGGGCGGTATTATACGAAATGTGTGTGGTACAATTGTCCTATGCATGAGCTATCCAAAAACACTACTATATTTCTAGAATGAATCTTAGTTTTTTGATTAATCAAATTTTTCAAAATTCCGTCCCGTCGCGCTGTGAGGACACTTTCCATTATTTAAAAATTGTATTACAGGAAATCCGAGAGACGGTATGCTTAGCCAAACACAGTTCCTTTCATCAATTTGAAATTTTTACCCTTGGGTTGATTACTTTTGGCTTTGGCCCCATGGGATGATGAATGATTAATTCTTAAATAAATGCATGCTTTGAATATGTATAAAATATGTGACAAAAATGCATCATCTGCTCTGATTTAATTTGCAGGGTGGAGAGTACCAGTACCTGGTGAAGTGGAAGGGATTCTCCACAAGGGATTCTTCATGGGAGCCCTCTACCCATTTGACCACGGATCTCATCACTAATTTTCACTCGCCCATCATCCCTGAAGATATAGCAACAGACCACAGAGACCGATTTGAGGAGGAGATCCAAAAACATTTGATGAGCAGAACTCAGTGAGTAATTGTTAATCTGTAAATTATTAACCCCAGAGACCTTCAGAAACGGCAAAAGTACTACTGCAAATATAATAAAGTCGATATGTTCATCTGTGATTATTCACACATGTAAATTATATCTAATAACATTATTATTTCAATTTGATCTAAATTTCAATGGTAAATTTCTTCCAAGGATGAATTTGATTCTAAAGGCAATTATTTTGAAAAGCGAATATATCTGCCAAAATTGTGTATAAAAAAGTACACAAATTCAAAGAGAGTTCACTTTGATCAATAAAAAGTACTTAAATTAGAGCTGAGTCAAATCGAATGGCTATTCGATATCCGACCGTGAAGGTCGGATACCGAATACAAATTTTCGGATACGAATATCCGAAAAAAAACAGAAAAAAAACAACAAAACAAAACAAAACAAAACAAAACAAAACAAACAAATCGTTTTTTTTTTTTTCTTTCTTTTTTTCCCCGTTTAATTTTGTAATCCCTATTCGATAGATTCGATCAAAAAATGGCACATTGAACCCTGCTTATCTATTGCTAAAGTTAAAAGTTAAGGTATTTTACCTAAATTCACAAATAAACAAAACAAATAATAAACCAAAGGTAAGAGGATTAATATACAAGTGGTATAGTGAGTGCCAAATTTAGAAGAATCTATGATGAGATATCAAAGTATTTCATCTTGACAGCAGTTTGTACACTAACATCACACTATACTGCCGATTCTAATTGAAAAAACGGACAGAATATCTATTTTTTTGTTTTTTGTTGAATATTCGATATCCGACCGTTTTTACACGACTCATATTCGAAATGCAAAATATCCGGTTTGACTCAGCTCTAACTTAAATAACAGCTGAAATGTCCAGAAGTATATATTATTGTAATGAATATCATTTTGAGTTCCTATTAAAAATTGGAGAAATCTAAGTAACAGAAAAAGATGATATCATATCAGAGAATATTATATTGTTGTATTCGTCTTTATTGGCCAAAAAGCATTCATATACATCGAAATATACAGTACATAGAACGTAATAAGCACAATAAAGATGGAAAATCTACATTATATGTATAACATGAATCTATATAGATACTGGTGTGCGATTGGTCAAAATGCTGTCACGTGACCATCGCAACAAGGATAAGAAGCGTTATATTGACCAACATGACGTTAATTACGTCATACCATTAGATATAAGGCCGTTATATCGACTGGTATGACATAATTTAATAAAAGTGACAGTATTAGCTTCCCTTCATACGTGCAATCAAATTTTACTTTTACCTTTTTACCTAATTTTACCTTTCTACAGAGGAGCTTTCAACATCCAGTTCAAGCATGATGTGGCAAGGCGAGTTTTCAGGCATCAGGAGGAGCATCAGGAGGAGACATTTCTTGCCTGGGGCCTGAGGGACGGCTGGGACAGGTGTTTAAATAAACAAGGGGAAGGGAGACGTATCGTCTTTCCACTGAACATTAAATCAAAGTTGCTGTGGTCTCGCAAATCATTTGAAGTGGTCGATGGCAGACTACAAGAAAAGCCCAGGACACCTGTCGAAGTAATAAGAATAACATGCGTCAAAGAAGCATATGCCTTTTGAATCCTATTTTGTATACTGAGCTCTTAAGGTTGCATCTTCACGTTTTCTGTTGTGAAACATAACCATTTTTTATAGAAGTTCTAAAAGATTTACATAGAAGCAGATTACTGTTTTGTTAACGTGAAAGTTCATATTAACAGATTTATGCATATATGCCTTTTGAATCCTATTTTGTATACTGAGCTCTTAAGGTTGCATCTTCACGTTTTCTGTTGTGAAACATAACCATTTTTATAGAAGTTCTAAAGATTTACATAGAAGCAGATTACTGTTTTGTGAACGTGAAAGTTCATATTAACAGATTTATGCATATATGCCTTTTGAATCCTATTTTGTATACTGAGCTCTTAAGGTTGCATCTTCACGTTTTCTGTTGTGAAACATAACCATTTTTTATAGAAGTTCTAAAGATTTACATAGAAGCAGATTACTGTTTTGTGAACGTGAAAGTTCATATTAACAGATTTATGCATATATGCCTTTTGAATCCTATTTTGTATACTGAGCTCTTAAGGTTGCATCTTCACGTTTTCTGTTGTGAAACATAACCATTTTTATAGAAGTTCTAAAGATTTACATAGAAGCAGATTACTGTTTTGTGAACGTGAAAGTTCATATTAACAGATTTATGCATATATGCCTTTTGAATCCTATTTTGTATACTGAGCTCTTAAGGTTGCATCTTCACGTTTTCTGTTGTGAAACATAACCATTTTTTATAGAAGTTCTAAAGATTTACATAGAAGCAGATTACTGTTTTGTGAACGTGAAAGTTCATATTAACAGATTTATGCATATATGCCTTTTGAATCCTATTTTGTATACTGAGCTCTAAGGTTGCATCTTCACGTTTTCTGTTGTGAAACATAACCATTTTTTATAGAAGTTCTAAAGATTTACATAGAAGCAGATTACTGTTTTGTGAACGTGAAAGTTCATATTAACAGATTTATGCATATATGCCTTTTGAATCCTATTTTGTATACTGAGCTCTTAAGGTTGCATCTTCACGTTTTCTGTTGTGAAACATAACCATTTTTTATAGAAGTTCTAAAGATTTACATAGAAGCAGATTACTGTTTTGTGAACGTGAAAGTTCACATTAACAGATTTATGCATATATGCCTTTTGAATCCTATTTTGTATACTGAGCTCTTAAGGTTGCATCTTCACGTTTTCTGTTGTGAAACATAACCATTTTTTATAGAAGTTCTAAAGATTTACATAGAAGCAGATTACTGTTTTGTGAACGTGAAAGTTCATATTAACAGATTTATGCATATATGCCTTTTAAATCCTATTTTGTATACTGAGCTCTTAAGGTTGCATCTTCACGTTTTCTGTTGTGAAACATAACCATTTTTTATAGAAGTTCTAAAGATTTACATAGAAGCAGATTACTGTTTTGTTAAGATACACCTTCATATATTTAGTTGAGATATTTTTCATAACATATTAATTGAAATCCATAGTAACAAGAAAAATGGAAAATATAGAAGTTGAGCTAGCTCTAAACCCAGATAGATGTTCAGGTACATTTGATTATATACACAATGATTTAAACCAAGAGAAAATTGCAGCAATTTTGCGCATTACAAAAGGTCAATTACTGAATATTGAACAACTACATTGTGAATTTGAAGATTTCACTTATGTAGATATTCTGAATTATTTACTCCAGAATACCATAACGCTTAAGAATGAAGATGAAATAGAAACCAAACTGTCACTCAAGTGTTGGAGGGCAGTTAATCAAACAAAATGTTTGAAAGGAAGAAAAAGGGAAAACACTATGGAAGAAATCTGCACCATCGGTGTGAAAAATAGATTAATCATAAAATCCAAAGATATCACGGATGAGATTAGGGAAAACAAAGCAACAATCAAAAAACTTGTAAAGGAAAGAACAATCATGAAGGAGAAAATCGAAAACTTGACAAAAACACTAATAAAAGAAAGAGAGAAAAAAGATGAAATTTCTGAGGAGTACGAATATGCATTAAAAATCATTCAGGAACTAAAAAATGAAAACGAAAAGCTGAAAAAAAAAGAAAATGACAATGAATCAAACAAAAACATATTTGATAATGTTGGGCATATCTCGCCAAATGTCTCAAATAGACAAAAAGATAGGAAACTTTCAACACTCAAAGATAAGGCAGAAGTTGCATTATGGTTTTTGGAGAGTTTTGGAGTCAAATTGGAAAAAATAGTTGTTCGTGATTACGTTGATCATCAATATACATTAAACTATAACAGAAATGATTTAACAGCAACAGATCTAGATAAACTGAAAAGTGTCCTTTATATTTTAGATAAATTTTGTGTATCTGATGAGATGTATCACGAGATGACAATGATAAGTAACGACTTACCTAGATCCTATTTAATCAAACAATCGAGGGACGAAGAAAATTCAAATATCCATATCAGTGCCACACCAGGGTCGGCAGAGGGTGCTCAGCTGAGATTCATTGATGACCTGACCGCAAAAATAAAAAAAATGCAAAAATCAAATCATAACCTTGATGAAATCACTGTAAAAATTGCTGGGGATGGTGCCAGACTGTCTTCAATGACTAATTGGGTAACCCTTACGTATTCAATTATCAAAGATCCAAATGCACCATATGATTCTACACCACAACACAACGTTATTGCTATTGCAAAAATAAAAGAAGACTACACAAACATGTCTACCTCTTTCCACGAAATATTTTCAGAAATCAATTCATTAATCTGCGATGGCACGATGAACGTGGATGGAAAAGAAATTAAATTAAACTTTGTGCTTGGTGGAGACATGAAATTTTTACTAACGGTCATGGGACTGAAACATGTTTCTTCCAATTATTTTTGTCTGTGGTGCAATATTCATAAGGATGATATTGGTGATATTGGTAAAAATCTCAACTATTATAACGAAAGACCAAGAAAAAGGACATTGTCACAAATGGATGAAAACCTACACAAAAAAAAATGTTCATGTGAACATCCACCACTGTTACATATTGAACCTGAAAGTGTAGTTATTGATGAATTACATATGTTATTACGAATTACTGATATCTTACTGAGAAATCTTGTCATTGAAGTAATTGAGAAAGGAGAGAAGGAAGCAATCATGGGGATGAAGGGAAAAAAAGAAGAAAGGCTACAAGAACTTGTAGAACTTGTACGGTCATGTGGGGTACCCTTTAATATCTGGCCAGCAAAAACAAATATAAACGGTTGCAAGTATGACTGGACAAGTTTGCATGGCCCCCAAAAAAAGAAACTTCTTGCCAACCTCCCTGACCGTCTTGCTGATTGTAACTGCTTGTTTGACAATTCTAAAACAACTGTAATTAAATTATGGCATGATTTTTTGTCTTTGTATGAAACAATTTGTATATGTTCTTCCACACTTGATGACCAGAACCTTGTCTTTGAAAAAAGTAAGCAATGGTTAACAGATTTCATTTCATTGCGTGGTAAGAGACAGATGTACGGAACAACATATATAACACCATATATGCATGCTTTGTTGTTCCATTTGCCAAATTTGATGTTTCGGCATGGAAACCTTAAATATTATTCATGTCAGTTGGTAGAAAAAATGAACGATACACTGAAAAAAATCTGCCATAATAAGACAAACAAATGGAACCCCACACGAGATGCATTAAAAGTTAGTAAGCGGGTCGTTAATTTGGAAGATGTAGAAAGAACAAAAAGAAAGTATGTAAAGACAAGCACCTACTGGCAAAAAGAAATAAAAGATCAGCGACAATTGAGACTGAAGAGTTTAAAGTCATCCGAACAATAAACTCCTTACTGTCCTGTGAACTGGGCCAGTAAACGTTACATATTTTTTGTGCATTTTTTCACTGTTGTGTAATTCCATGATAACTGATACTACAGTGAAGAAATTTCAACCTAATGTGTGGTCTTTAAATACATAATAGCTGGTTGTTGTAATTTGTTGAAAGTTATACATGTTTAAACAAGAATGAGGAATTAAGTGGCAAGTTTTTCACCTAAACTTTATTCCTTATCGAACAGTTTTTACAATTTTGTATACATGTTTCTCTGGTTACTCTATTCATGTGAAATATTACTGGAGTATCAAGTGTAATATCTGATGTTGACTTATTAGAATGTCATGATTGTTAAGACATTATATACCTATGTTCCCAGGAACAGAAGTGCACAATAAGAAGGAATTTGACAGTTTCCTTGTATTGGCAATTACACTGTAACTGATGTTGCAGTGCAGAATTTTAACTGGTTACTCTATCCATATGAAATATTATGTAACTATCAAGTGTAATATCTGATGTTGACTTATTAGAATGTCATGATTGTTAAGACATTATATACCTATGTTCCCAGGAACAGAAGTGCACAATAAGAAGGAATTTGACAGTTTCCTTGTATTGGCAATTACACTGTAACTGATGTTGCAGTGCAGAATTTTAACTTTTGTTATGATAACATGTTTCTCTGGTTACTCTATCCATATGAAATATTATGTAATTATCAAGTGTAATATCTGATGTTGACTTATTAGAATGTCATGATTGTTAAGACATTATATACCTATGTTCCCAGGAACAGAAGTGCACAATAAGAAGGAATTTGACAGTTTCCTTGTATTGGCAATTACACTGTAACTGATGTTGCAGTGCAGAATTTTAACTTTTGTTATGATAACATGTTTCTCTGGTTACTCTATCCATATGAAATATTATGTAATTATCAAGTGTAATATCTGATGTTGACTTATTAGAATGTCATGATTGTTATGACATTATATACCTATGTTCCCAGGAACAGAAGTGCACAATAAGAAGGAATTTGACAGTTTCCTTGTATTGGCAATTACACTGTAACTGATGTTGCAGTGCAGAATTTTAACTTTTGTTATGATAACATGTTTCTCTGGTTACTCTATCCATATGAAATATTATGTAATTATCAAGTGTAATATCTGATGTTGACTTATTAGAATGTCATGATTGTTAAGACATTATATACCTATGTTCCCAGGAACAGAAGTGCACAATAAGAAGGAATTTGACAGTTTCCTTGTATTGGCAATTACACTGTAACTGATGTTGCAGTGCAGAATTTTAACTTTTGTTATGATAACATGTTTCTCTGGTTACTCTATCCATATGAAATATTATGTAATTATCAAGTGTAATATCTGATGTTGACTTATTAGAATGTCATGATTGTTATGACATTATATACCTATGTTCCCAGGAACAGAAGTGCACAATAAGAAGGAATTTGACAGTTTCCTTGTATTGGCAATTACACTGTAACTGATGTTGCAGTGCAGAATTTTAACTTTTGTTATGATAACATGTTTCTCTGGTTACTCTATCCATATGAAATATTATGTAATTATCAAGTGTAATATCTGATGTTGACTTATTAGAATGTCATGATTGTTATGACATTATGTTCCCAGGAACAGAAGTGCACAATAAGAAGGAATTTGACAGTTTCCTTGTATTGGCAATTACACTGTAACTGATGTTGCAGTGCAGAATTTTAACTGGTTACTCTATCCATATGAAATATTATGTAATTATCAAGTGTAATATCTGATGTTGACTTATTAGAATGTCATGATTGTTATGACATTATATACCTATGTTCCCAGGAACAGAAGTGCACAATAAGAAGGAATTTGACAGTTTCCTTGTATTGGCAATTACACTGTAACTGATGTTGCAGTGCAGAACTTGTCTGTCTGGCAGTTTTTAAAATAAACATAGCTGGGGTCATACTTCTTCATATTGTACATGTAACAAGAGTGAAGAAATAAGGAAAAAGTTTTTCTCCCACACTACATTCCTCATCCAACAGTAAGCAAAAATGTGTTTGTAATTGACTTTATGCAAATAGGACAAGCAAAAAGTTGACCTGAGTTGAATCAACATATCTCTGTCCCTGGCTGTTATGCAGGATATGACGGTGTTGTGCATGTATGCACCACAGTGCTGAAATTGTACACTTATTACATTTCTATGTGCTGGCTTGAGTTGTACCCATGACATGGATTGATATAGCCATGTTTCTTTCGTGCTTGGAAATTGCTGTATTAATAAGTACTACATAAATGTTAACATATTTATTATCATTATAAATGATCTTGATGAATTTGATGTTCTTCAATACACAATACTTTGTTTCCTTTTTAATTATTGTGACATTGTTTACATAGAGTACTGCAAAAGATTTCTCATTTGCAGTGTGAGGTGTACTCATATATTGTATGCATGTGCCTCTATATTTTTGTTTAAAAATGTATTTGATGATTCCAATACCTAATTATTTAGCCTTCACATTGAGCAAACTATAACTTTATTAACAAGCTGATTATACGTGAAGAACTGAACACAAATTTGATAAAAAAAATTGTTGTAAACACAAGCTCATCAATTTATGGTCATGTGTCATGAACTCACCTCCAAATAGGGTGGAGCTGTTACATTTTGAGTTTTTTTTGTGAGTTTTTTTTTTCAAAACCTGAAAACCGTTAACAAATTTGATCTGTAAAGTTTCAAAGGTATATACCACTTCCCTTTAAAGAGGAGATATAGGAATGTGAATGTCTGAGAAAGAGGATGACACAGGAAGCGGCACTGCTGTATAAGGTCTATGGAAAAATGCCTCGCAGAGTGAAATTTTTCTTTAAAATAATAATAACTTTGTCAAAACTAGATGTATAGCAACAATGTTGGTATCGAATAGGAAGCTGAAACAAAATTTGTGAAGTATAAATGAAAAAATCTCTTGCAAAATAATAATTTACCCCATACAATAATAATTGCTGTAAAGGTCTAAGTCTGATCTGCATGAAAACATAATTTCTTATCTAGATCAAGTTATCAGGAAAATATTGACCTCTAAAATTGTAAACAAAATGTCATGTTTTGTTTCATATGAACAATTAACTGTACACCCAGTGTTATTTCTGAGTACATATTTGGGTTCCTTGGGAAATGTCCTTTCAGAAAATGCATATTTTTGATAGGGTAGGGGGTCTTCCTCAGAAAATATTTGCCCCCAACTGTAACATTATCCCTCACATTCAGAAGCCAGAAACAGCATGTAACGCAAAAGTAGGTGACCTCACAACGCATGACCATATAAGTTTATAGAAAAACAATACATTATGCAGTAGATATGTACCTTTAATGATAAGTTTAGCCACAGCAAAAATGTCCAGTTCCAGAGTAAAGATCAGCTTGTTCATGACAATTATCGTGTCTGTCTGAAAAAGTAAATTGAGATGGTTGATACAAACAACTTTTATAATGCAAATGAATAAGATGTGGAAGTTTCATAGAAATAGCAGTTTACCTAGTGTAGAAAGAGAACATTTATGTAAGGTCTTATCCCCTTTCATTAGCTCAAAGTATCAAACCATCAGTAAGTAGACATTTGAGATAACCATTTCATTATTCTGTATTTAAAAATAATTTAAAAAACACAGTATAAGAGAAACTAAATTCTATAAATGATTTTCGTTAAACTTAAAGTAAAAAAGTAAATGGATCAAACAAATTTCAATTAGAAAATAAGCTCTTGTAATATGTGACTAATACTAAATTGTGTACTGTTCATTTTGACACAAAGCTGATTTTTCTAACAAAACATTAAATGAAATAAAGATGTAAATACATTTACTGCAACTTTAAATACATTTCTGGTTTTTGAGTTCTTCTTCCAGTGAGTACATCACTCTTCTAGAGTATTGTCGTACTTGGTGAAAAAGGTGCGCGGTCACAGGAAAAGTGACAGTGGAAAGTCATTTGTAAATTAATTCTGAGTGGTAATGAATGTGAGAATGTGAAGATTTAAATGCACAACATATTTGCATACACATACGACTAGCAATTTTTGATATTAACATTACTGTCATGGAATGCTCCAATTATCACAAGCTTGCTGCCAGCATCCGCTGGGACCGCTAAAAATGAGTCTTGAGTAAGGCCTAGTCTTGAGCCAAACAAATTTCATTAACGCAAAATTTTACTTGTAATGGGCAAACAAATATATTGGAATTTGAAACATGTTTCTTTGTTTGGGACCATCACATAAGGGCAGGTGCAAGCTTATGTCTCTCTTGATGGTGAAAATTCTTTCATCATTTTAATTGTCAGATTTGCTATCATTTAAAGGCTAAAGGTGTATTCTGATTTCCGAAAAATATTTTGATTACCCGACTGGGGTCACATACTTAATTTCCAGTATTGAAAAATAAAACATGCATACTCATAACATTTACCTGTTCACATTAGTGTAGACTGCTGTTTATCTGTCAATACCAACTCACTGCACCAGTTAATGAGGTTTCCATCAGCCCATATCATGCACCTGCAGCACAGCCTACCACCAGACCATATATTGCAGATGCACATCTGAAGCTACCTTCAATCAATAAAGGGAAAATCTAAATTATAAAAAATCTGAATATTTTTTTAACTTCACAAAATGAATTACTACGTAATTTGCCTTCAAAGACAGTCAATTATAATAAAGATAATATGTACCGTGACAAAATTATGCGTCTAGAATGAGTGACAGTGTGATTGCGAATGCAAAAATGAGATGAAATTAAAGGGATACATGTAGTTTGGCAAAATTAACTGATTGGTCAAAATTATTTCTAGTGGCCAAATAAAATTTCAGGTGGCCATTGGCACCTGAGCCACCACTAAGGTCTAAACACAAGCCCTGGACTTCCAAATGTAATTTTAGGGTATCACTTATTGTAGTTTCAGGAGGAATTTGGGAATTTGACTGGGCAGAAGCCTATCTGAACATGTAAACAACTGGTCTATTTTTGCAATTAAAATATATAGGGCAGTACAGCTTTGACACAGATCCATTGCAGTATACCAGTAACGGATCACTTTTTCTACTTAAACTTTTTGCCATGTTGCCCAGTCAGGCATGTTCAACTTTGAGTGGCTCAAAACCTAAATCTGGTGGCCCAAACAAAGAAAATCAAACGGGGTCAGTAGAATTTAGAATCAATGAAATTTGGTGGTAAATGGTCTACCTGAGTAGACCATTTACTTTGTAGATGTGCTTGGGGCAAAACTATACTTTAGTAGGCTTAAAGAATTTTGGTCGCTAACTTCAATTTTCGAACTGCCCAATAAATCTAACTTATAGCCACTAAATCTAACCATACTCCATAGGATAGCCACTAAATCTGGGTTATAGCCACTAATGCACTTATCAATTGTATGACGCACCTAGCGACCCCCGGGGATGGTGCGTCACTGGTCCTATGTGAGTCAGATTTCGGTTACCATGACGTACCCCCGTGTCAAAATTTTGACGGACCATTCAAATACATGACGGTACATACGGTGACTTATGTGACGGACCATCTCTTGATTTTGACGAACCATGACGGTCAACTATCTTTTTCTACGCATGCGCACTATGCTTTCTGCACGCGAGCATGCATAGTGACGTGTGCATCATCACCACGCGCGCGTCTATGACGTGACGATCTTTGTTCTGGTTTAATATATTGTTTCATTCATCCCGATCCCCGCCGGAACTGCTTTTCTTTGCAATGAAACGGCGAGACAAATGCATTTTTTACTGTTCATTTCACGCATTTTTCGAATTCCAAGTAAGTTCATTTCAACTCCAATATCATTACAAACATTTGCATAATAATGAATAATGTGTTTGATATAGTGGAACATTTCATGTGACATACAGATGGGAATTTAAATTGTTAAATCGATCGTCATACATGTGTCGTCGCAAATGACATTGCAGCTGAAATTCAGGCATTATGCCGCTAGCTCGGGGCCGGGAGCGCGCTGCCGGTGTAGCGTAGATTGCACGCTAGCGCTGCCCGGCCCGCAGTTCCGGCAGTGCACGCAAATTGACACACAAGGGTAAACTGACAATGACGCACCCCTTTCGTCATGATATGACGGACCAAAAGTTGATTTGACGGTACATGCATAAAAAATGTTTTGGTAAATGACCCAACCATGACGCACCATCCCCGGGGGTCGCTAGGTGCGTCATACAATTGATAAGTGCATAAGTCTGACCTATACTAGCCACTAAATCTGACATACATGTATAGCCACTAAATCTGACGTATAGTATAGCCACTAAATCTGACCTATAGCCACCAAATTTAGGGTTATACTTAGGGTTAGGGTTGAAGTTAGCGACCAAAATTCTCTAAGCCTACTAAAAGTATAGTTTTGCCTAACTCTAGTGAACGCTAGCATGGAGCCTAGCGTTCTAGGTCGGGCTGATAGTGCCCCCGAATTTATCATTTAATGTGAACGATAATTGTGCTTAAAATGATACATATGATACGGTACTTACCACCGATTGGACGATACATATGTGATACAACTATGCCTATGGGGTGGATCAGAATGATGATTTTTTGCTCCATTCCGCATAAAAATGAGTGATTTATGCAGCTCATCGACTTCTTTCCGTGTCGTATCGCGACTTCTGAACGACAGATGATTGCGCTATACTATATAGTTTTCATCCAAGTCGCCCGCCAATTCCAAATAGACGGCAGATCTGACGCGCGCGTTTAGTGGTCGTACGGACGTACGCGTCAGATCGATCTGTCGTTTACTTGGAATCGGCGGGCGACTTGAATGAAGACTATAGCGCAATCATCGGTCGTTCAGAAGTCGCGATACGACAAAGAAAGAAGTCGATGAGCTGCATAAATCACTCATTTTTATGCGGAATGGAGCAAAAAAAAAATCATCATTCTGATCCACCCCATAGGCATAGTTGTATCACATATGTATCGTCTAATCGGTGGTAAGTACCGTATCATATGTATCATTTTAAGCACAATTATCGTGCACATAAAATGATAAATTCGGGGGCACTATCAAGTATCAGCACGACCTAGAACGCTAGCGCTCCGCGCTAGCGTTCACTAGAGTTAAGTTTTGCCGTGCTTGGCCCCACTTCCACGCACGCGTTCATGTAACTCAGGTGAGCGCTACCGCTCCGCGGTAGCGCTCACCTGAGTTAGCGTTCATGGACATGGGTCATGGTCAATCAAGGAACAAAGCCAGGAATTGGTCACGCCTGCCTGATCTCACATCATCCCCTTTTTTTAGTTTTTAAAGTTTTAGGCTAGCTCAAATTATTTTCTAATGACCCCACATTGGGCTTATGATGGCCTAGTATCAATCATGCCTTGTTGGGTGGAACTCCCTTGATCATTGTTCATTGGCTTTGCCTTTGGCTATAGTCTATAGACTATTGGGCTAGGCCACATCTACAAAGTAAATGGTTCACTCAGTTTCAGGGCCAGGCTTTAGCCTTGAATTAAATATGTGAAAATTAGTTTAGTATATAACTTAAAATAAACAGACTTACCTCAGGAGTACGGAGTCAGGCTAGGCTCAGGCACATAACATGCCATTGCCAATTAATATCGGGATCGGGACTGTCCGTCGTCAGCATGGCTGATCTAGATTTTAGCTCTGCATGCGCCATCATGATCAGATCAGGTCTCAAATATTTGTTATTCTTTCTTAGCTTATTCTAGCTCTCGAGAAGTACCCTTTTTTAACAATTATGTCGCACTGTATCTAAATGTCAGATTGGTAATTCTCGCTCACTTCCATGTAATCAAGTCAGCTGTAAATTGTACAGAACTATCTAATAGCAGATATCGTACACGATAAATGACTTGTAGTTTAATAATTCGAATTCATATACACGTGGGTACCCCCAACCGGTACCCCGTGCACGATATACCAAATTAAACAGTAGCACTGCACTACGGACGTGCGTAACTACTACACACGCATCAGATTCAGATCTATACCATCTCTCTTCGCTGTTACTGCGCCCGGGAGTCCTGGCGCGGACTAGTCAGCCGGCTGGCCGGCTAATAAGCCGCTAAGAGCTGCTGCACGCACACGTACGTACACACAAAACACAATGCACACGTGCATTAATGTTGACCACGCCCACTACGCTAATTTTCCCGCGAGTAGGGGAAGAATTCTGTTTAGAAATATCGCGTGGGAACCAAGAGATTTGTGGTTGGCGTAAATCTAATACTTTTATATAAAAGTCCAAGTGATGTCCTTTCGCATCCCGCCTTGTATTTTTTTTTTAAAGGTCAATATAAATGTAAATTTTTAGGGTGAAAGTGGGTCTATAAGAGTCTTTAACACGTGAGTCTATGGACGGTCTGTCAAAAAATCGCCCAAAATCGTGACTTCTGTGGGAACTCTGTGTGATGAAGTATAAATTAAGCGAACTGCATAATTAGATAGTTTGTCAAATTTGTATGACCGCCCCGTCTTGTATTTTTTCATTTAAAGTAGTTTTCATACTTTAAAAAGTGAAATGTTATGGCGTTTGTACACGCGTCTATGGGAAATAATGGAGACTAAACGCGGTTCTACCGAGTGAGGGCGTTTGAAACGATACTAATCGATACCAACTTTCGTGTCTTACATTTCTGGACTTGAGAAATTTTGTGGTCATTAAGGAGAACAAATTAAGACAATTTAACTTTAAAGTAATTTATAATTTGATTGCAGTAAAAAGAAAATTATTTCTGTGGAAACTTAGTGATAGTGATACATGTGAAACTTGTCACTGTCGAGAAGATTTATATCATGCATTATTGGAATGTAAAATGAATGAAATATTTTTTAGAAATTTTACGCAAATGGTAAAATATGTTTATAATGTAAATGTAGAAATAAATGTATTCACATTATTGAAAATAAATGTAGAAGACAAGATTAATGATATTCTAACTATAGCTTTTTGGAGCATATATAAAATGATAGTTATCAGAAATCAATCAGGAAAAGATGAAAGAAGAACAAAATTATGGTTTACTTTCTTAAATGAGGTTCACGCCCGCATACAAATTAATGATTATTTGCATAAAGAAAACAAAAAAAAATTGTATTATTTACCATTGATGATTAAAACATATTTGTAATGTTTAAATTGATGTAAAAGAGAAAATGATTGAAACATGATTTGTTAAACTGTATGGAACTTGAAGTGAAATCAATAAATGCCTGGAAAGGTGAAAGAAAAAAATAAAAAATAAACACAGCGTTCAATCCAGTTGATAAAAAACACCTCAAATCAGTATTATCATTATATCCTCTTATTAATTACGTCTTAGATTATATAATATAAATCGTATGGTACATAGTTCACATTTGTTAATTGTTATTTGTACAGAATAAAACGCATCACTTGTGTAACATGTTTTCATATACTACAGAGTGAGTCAGAAAAAAATGTCCCATCTTTTAAAAGTTGTCTTGTTTGAAGTATGAACATTTAATAATGGATTTTATGATATGTCTTGGTAGAGTTATCCTTCCAGCATATCTCGGTACCCTTTTCATTTAAATCTCTGCACGCATGACTGAACATCAGACAATCTTTAGAAGACTGCAAAATCACACTTGCGCCAAGTGGCTGGGTGAGGAATAAAACAAATTGTGAAAGAATTAATAACGTTTACTGCTGGGACATCGAACATAACCCTTGCAAAAACTTATGTTACACTCTAAGTTTGTGCATACTTGATGACCAAAAAATATCTCTGTTGCGGGGTGAACTGAGGACGAACCATACTTCCAGTACTTGTCCTACTCAAACAGGTTTTAACATAATTAACTGCTGCCAAATCAGGCAAGCCCTTTGGCAAGTACAGCACAAGCACAGATATCCATTGTAAATTGCCATTGTTAGTAAACACATAAACGAGATTCATTTGTTGTTGTTATTGTACCAACGTAATTATTTAGATAGCACATTAGATTTAATAAAGTGCACTTGATGACGATGGTGGTGGTGAATGTGTTAGTGGAAAGATTGTCAGGGAACTGCCGCTTAAATATTTAGCGATCTTAAAAATCAATGCTTAATCAGAAAAGGGAAATGTTAACACTGCATTATGAAACAATATTACTGTGCGTGTGTGTGTGGGTGTGTGAGAGTTTGTTTATGTCTGTCTGTCTGACTGTCTTTGTTCAAAACAGTTTTATTCCTCACCCAACCACTTGGCGCAAGTGAGATTTTGCAGTCTTTTCCAGATTGTCTTGTGTTCAGTCATGCGTGCAGATATTTAAATGAAAAGGGTACCGAAATATGCTGGGAGGATTACTTTACCAAAACATATCATGAAACCCATGATTAAATGTTCATACTTCAAACAAGACAACTTTTAAAAGATGGGACATTTTTTCTCACTCACTCTGTAGTATAAATACGAACATGTACAGTAGTACAGTTTTGGTAAGGCTGAACTTTAGTAACCAAAACCTGCACAGTAACATTACAAACTAATAGTTATAACTCCAATATGCTTGAAAGGTATACAACATTACAAACAACTAAGTAAAAAGCATGTTATCATTAAAAAAAGAGCCACTAAAACACAAGAGGGCGCTTTCTAAAAAGGCATTGGTTTCAACCATTTTTCATACAAAATTATGCATGTGATGTTTTGTTGAAATGATGATTAAATCGATAAATCATCAACAACTAGGCCTATTTAAAAACCACTTTTGAAAATTTTTGAAAAAGTGTAAGCATTTTTTTTTTATCATCGAATAAATTTGGGGCCCAAAATGTATTACGATCGGATATATTTATTGATATTTCAGCCATTTCTGAACCGATTTTGACCAAATAAAGTTTATTCTGCCATTAAAATTGCATGTTCTTTCAAATTCAACATTCAGTTTTTCATTACCTCACAAACAAATTGTGTTGTGCAGCGCCCTCTCTACCAAAATTGAACTACCCCTTTAATAACATCATAAACACAGCGTTCAATCCAGTCGATAAAAAAACACCTCAAATCAGTATTCATTAAATCATTATATCCTCTTATTAATTACGTCTTAGATAATCTACTATAATATAAGACGTTTTTGTTTGTAGGATTTACGTTTAAGCCCAGGATTCTTCCAATGGCTGAGCGATGTATCTCGATAATGTTATATATCAGATATCCAGGTATACTCTGTTTACATTCAAAAGATTTCTCACAAATTTAGTATCTCCTTGGGCCAAGTGCTTGGTTATATCATCAATTTTTTCAAATCCAGGTGTTTATAGTCAGTATTTCATTTGGCCTGTTGCTGCATGAAATCAGTCTGATCACCCCCGGTTCTTTCTTCTTCTTGATGATGTTCTTTCCATTATCTATTATTATCTAACCTATACCGTATGTCCCCCAAAACATTACAATCGGACTTTCGGCAACGATAACTTTAAAGATTGCAGGTCAATCATAATGCTATTTCAGGGTATGACACTATAACTTATTACCTACATCTTGCAGAAAACCCTATTCGATTTGATTCATTGGTCATGGAGAATGGGGATTTTTGTGATTAAGTGTCATGGGTCCGTTTTCTTCAAAGTTTGACACTTTGATGCTCTTGGCACCCACATGAATGGAAATATTTTGCTCACAATCGTCAGCTCAACTAACAAATTAGTTCAAATTCTGTGCATACCTCAATGGTGTGTACTCGTGTGAGGTTTCGTTGTTGAAAGATGTATTGATCTCTCAGAAAAGGAAAAGATAAGGAAAGCCATAAAGGAGGAAGAGTTAATGATTTAATTTTTCTCTGTACTCATTCAGTTTCACACCTTACCAATGTTTGCAAAACTTAGATATATGATTCCATTTCACTTCATTTCATTCAGTATTGATTTCGTTAGTTGAAAATGCAGGAAACAATCAGTCACTTTTTTGTGTGAGAACAAGGCGTGAACACAATGGACAACGCGTCTTAAACCTGGAGGGAAGGGACATCTGACATGATTTACCAAGATCCCCATTCTCCATGACCACTGAAGCAAATCGAATATGGTTTTCTGCAAGATGTAGGTAATAAGTTATAGTTTCATACTCTAAAATAGCATTATGAATGATCTACTATCTTTAAAGTTATCGTTGCAGAAAGTCCGATTGTAATTTTTTTGGGGACATATGGTATAGCTCGAAGACCATATCTATCATATATTTAGATGCTCTCCCTGCCTTCAAAAGGTTTCTCACATATTCATTATCTCCTCTGGCCAAGTGATTGTTTACATCATCAACCTGGTCATCTGTTTGCAAAACTTAGATATATGATTCCATTTCGCTTCATTTCATTCAGTATTGATTTCGTTAGTTGAAAATGCAGGAAACAAGCAGTAACTTTTTTGTGTGAGAACAAGGCGTGAACACAATGGACAACGCGTCTTAAACCTGGAGGGAAGGGACATCTGACATGATTTACCAAGATCCCGATTCTCCATGACCACTGCAGCAAATCGAATATGGTTTTCTGCAAGATGTAGGTAATAAGTTATAGTTTCATACTCTAAAATAGCGTTATGATTGATCTACTATCTTTAAAGTTATCGTTGCAGAAAGTCCGATTGTAATTTTTTTTGGGACATATGGTATAGCTCGAAGACCATATCTATCATATATTTAGATGCTCTCCCTGCCTTCAAAAGGTTTCTCACATATTCATTATCTCCTCTGGCCAAGTGATTGTTTACATCATCAACCTGGTCATCTGTTTGCAAAACTTAGATATATGATTCCATTTCGCTTCATTTCATTCAGTATTGATTTCGTTAGTTGAAAATGCAGGAAACAGTCAGTCACTTTTTTGTGTGAGAACAAGGCGTGAACACAATGGGCAACGCGTCTTAAACCTGGAGGGAAGGGACATCTGACATGATTTACCAAGATCCCCATTCTCCATGACCACTGAAGCAAATCGAATATGGTTTTCTGCAAGATGTAGGTAATAAGTTATAGTTTCATACTCTAAAATAACATTATGATTGATCTACTATCTTTAAAGTTATCGTTGCAGAAAGTCCGATTGTAATTTTTGTTGGGACATATGGTATAGCTCGAAGACCATATCTATCATATATTTAGATGCTCTCCCTGCCTTCAAAATGTTTCTCACATATTCATTATCTCCTCTGGCCAAGTGATTGTTTACATCATCAACCTGGTCATCTGTTTGCAAAACTTAGATATATGATTCCATTTCGCTTCATTTCATTCAGTATTGATTTCGTTAGTTGAAAATGCAGGAAACAATCAGTCACTTTTTTGTGTGAGAACAAGGCGTGAACACAATGGACAACGCGTCTTAAACCTGGAGGGAAGGGACATCTGACATGATTTACCAAGATCTCCATGACCACTGAAGCAAATCGAATATGGTTTTCTGCAAGATGTAGGTAATAAGTTATAGTTTCATACTCTAAAATAGCATTATGAATGATCTACTATCTTTAAAGTTATCGTTACAGAAAGTCCGATTGTAATTTTTTTGGGGACATATGGTATAGCTCGAAGACCATATCTATCATATATTTAGATGCTCTCCCTGCCTTCAAAAGGTTTCTCACATATTCATTATCTCCTCTGGCCAAGTGATTGTTTACATCATCAACCTGGTCATCTGTTTGCAAAACTTAGATATATGATTCCATTTCGCTTCATTTCATTCAGTATTGATTTCGTTAGTTGAAAATGCAGGAAACAATCAGTCACTTTTTTGTGTGAGAACAAGGCGTGAACACAATGGACAACGCGTCTTAAACCTGGAGGGAAGGGACATCTGACATGATTTACCAAGATCTCCATGACCACTGAAGCAAATCGAATATGGTTTTCTGCAAGATGTAGGTAATTAGTTATAGTTTCATACTCTAAAATAACATTATGATTGATCTACTATCTTTAAAGTTATCGTTGCAGAAAGTCCGATTGTAATTTTTTTTGGGACATATGGTATAGCTCGAAGACCATATCTATCATATCTTTAGATGCTCTCTCTGCCTTCAAAAGGTTTCTCACATATTCATTATCTCCTCTGGCCAAGTGATTGTTTACATCATCAACCTGGTCATCTGATGCTCCATTTCGTTTCAAGAAATTTCTCAAATACGGGTATATATTTATAGAGTCAGTATTTCCTTTGGCCTGTTGCTGTATGAAACTAGTCTGATCACCAGATTCTTTCTTCGTCTCGATGATATTCTGTCCATAATCTCCCGAGTAACCTAGCTTGATGACTTCATCCATTATATCGTCAGATACTCCTTTTGTCTTCAAGATTCGTTTCACATAGTCAGTATCCCCTTGTGCCATGTGCTTGGTTATATCATCAACCAGGCCATTTGGTGCCCCCTGTTGTTTCAAGAATATTTTCATATCCCAGTAGTCATTGTTTCCTTTGGCTTGTATTCTATCATCATTGGTGGGGATCGTGGCAGTCTGAATACCCGATTGTTTCTCGGTTTCAACGATATTGTTCCCATTGTCTGAATTTCCCGTGGAACCCATCTTCATGATTTGATCTATCTGATCCTGATCTACTCGTATGCGCTTCAAGGTGTTTTCCACGATGTCGGCATCTCCTTGGGCGAAATGCTGGATGATATCATCAATAATATGTTCCGGTACGCGCTTTTTCCACAGTAATTGTTTCAAGTACATGAAGTCAGGTGCTCCTTGTGTCTGTTGTTTGATGCTTGTACTCACGTGACCCTCAGCATCCGTCTCTGCCCTCGCCGCGTTGTCCCCGCCGTCGATACGTGCTTGCCCTGGTTGCTGCAGCGTGAGTTTGGCCAACTGATCTCCGGATATACCTCTTGCCTTCAGGACATTTTTCACAAAGTCAGTATCTCCTTGAGCCATCTTCTTGACGAGCATGGTAATCTGGCTTTTGGATGCTCCTTTTGCCCTCAAGACGTCTTTGAAATTGTCCATATTTCCTGGAGATCGTAGCTCGTTGAGTTGACCCCTCTGTGTACCAACTGCATCGTTGGATCCCTGCGAACTTCCATACTCGTTTCTTGGCATGGCGTTCGAACGATTTGGTGTGTGGTAGTCCTGGAGTTCGCCCACTGTGTTCCTCTGTGAGAATCGAGAAAATGCGCCGTTCTCAACGTCCGACGTCTGCATCGCGGTACCGTGTTCTCCTGTCACCGTGTAATATTCGAAGAGGATGGTGGCTGATATGCCAATAATGAAGATGATCAGGCATTGTATTACCGGTAGCTGTAATAAAAAGGAACACCAAGAATTAAAATTAATGTACACACTTACTGTACATACATGTTTATATTATGTAATATCGATACATTTACATGTGGGTATGAAACACTTTTTTAAAATAATAAATACAATATTGAATAAGATATAATTTTGTACTTATTCCTATAGAGTGGTGAAGTGTGATGTCATCTATGACGTCATAAGCATCCTTTTTTTTTTTAGAATTTTCAAATTTGAACTTCATTTTCCGAAAGAGCGTCCAAAATAATGTACACATACCGAAAATCAATTGAATATGTTAAGTATTTTCTGAGATATGCCCATCCAAATGAATGTTGACTTCAATGGGCAATCAGTGTTATAGTGCTCTGGTTCATAAAGTTATGAACCAGGGCCGGTATTCAATTCCGTACTTAGAATAAGTAAGAAATTTACTAAGTAAATTGCTAAGCTAAGAACTTTACTTATCTCGTATTCAAATCGCATTTTAGACTTTTACTTACATAAGACAAAATCTAAGTAAAATACTTGTGACGTCACAATGGTTTGTAAATTAGTACTGATGGTATCCACGAACCATTTTGTGCGACTCTTGTCTATGGGAATTCACGTGTTAAAACAAAATCGCAAACCAATTTTGTGCGACGCTTGTCAATGGGAATTCATGTGTTAAAACAGAATTGCATGATCATAACAGCAATCTTGATTGAAACGTTACGTTATTACGGTATTATATGGAGCAGTCAAAGCTTCAAAATGAGCAGAAAAAACATCAAAGTCGAGGAATAAAATCACTGCTTGCTTATGGTTTTCTTGAGTTTGTATGAGGTATGCCATGTCGATTGTCGGATCCATAATATGCAGGCCTATTGATCTAGGCTAGTATGCTCTTTTGAAAGTTTGATCGTTTGAAGCTCCGAAAGTGGAGACAGTTATTGATTTTTGACATAATATGATCCATATGATGCCTCCGGTCCAATAACGAACCAGCAAACTACTTTCAAACATGGAATAAAGGTAGGCCTACTTGTATGATAAAGAAGTATTAAAAATAACTTACCCACCGGCTGTGACCATTAAATATATCACTTGCAATGTTTGAAAAATATGTCCACCAAAATGGCATGGATTACTACAATAGTAGATCACATTATATCCACAACATCCATACAAGTAAACAAAAGATGAACAAATCAAGCAGATAATATTCGGTAACAGCTTGATTTTTTTCTTTTCCCTGTATTATTGCCATTCACTATTTTTGTTCTTTAATAATAGTGCACTTTCCCCAGCTTTTGGCGCGTAGATCTGTGATTTCATGTGCGCAACGACTCTTAATGCGCCTGAATTGAAGCGAACTGCATGCGCACAGTTCGCTTTGATAATGCGCTTATATCATCTTAAATTATAACTTTCAGGGGAAGGGGGTTGCATTTCTATTTTGGAGCATTTAATGTCGTTTTACCACCATATTAAATACCCGTTTCCCACTAATTCCAGCGTTAAGCTATGCTTAAGTGTCCTAATGATTTTTCCTAAGTTTAAGCAAATTACTTAGTCACAATTAGGGATTTGAATAGCAACCTTGCTTAAGTAAAGTACTTAGGTAATTTACTAAGACAAAATCATACTTTACTTAGTAAAATACTTAGCCGATGAATTGAATCTCAATTTTGGCTAAGTAATTTACTTAAGCCAAATACTAAGTAAATTGCTTAAATGTTGTACTTAAGTACGGAATTGAATACGGGCCCAGAGCACTATAACACTGGTTGCCTATTAACAAAAAAATTATTTGGATTGATATCTCAGCCCAAACTTAACATATTCAATTGATTTTCGGTATTTGGACATTATTTTGTTTACTCTTTCGGAAAAATAAATGAAGTTCAAATTTGAAAATTCTAAAAACAGATGTTTATGACGTCATGGCTTCTGTATACTCTATAGGTTTAGGGTTAGTAGGGTTGTGCTCACCCATGCAAGTCCCTTGCGTTACTAGTGTGAAATAGCAGTAGGTCAATTTACTGTAGAGAAAGACAATTTTTTGGCATCGCATATTGGAAAACTGAGTTCTCTCCGTTGTTTTGTTCGTATTAACAAAAAAAGCACGAGACGGCTAGGTTTCTGTTTTTTCAAATCTCCCTTTCGTTACAAAGATATGAACGATTGAAGTTTTCAGATAATAAAATATCCGTTGGATTTTCGAAACCGTGTACAAAGTGAGTGCTGTGAGTTAGTGAATATCACTTTGCATTTTTGCTCATTACTCGGCCATATAGCATCCATTTGACTTGAAATTTTCACACAATACCCTGTGGACATAATATATAACACCAATCATCACTTTTTGCACATGTCAACAAAGTTACTAGATCCCTTTAATAATTACTCGCCTCTTATCTTATCTATGTGTATAATTATTATCTAAATGCGATAAATAGAAGACCGAATAATTTTGGTGTGACTGCTAGCCCCAGTTCGGTCTCTTGTCGGAGCCCGATAAAGCGGAAATTTGTAATTTAGTTCGGTTTCGTGTCGGTCTGGGTTCGGTCTTGCGGTGTGACTAGGGTATTACACGTATAGTAATTTTATTCAGGAACTCTCGCCGCTATACCCACTTAAATTGAGATAACTACTTAATAGCTAACTCTATTTCTTATTTGAATCTGGACAACATCTTTGGTTCTGCATATCAAAAATACAAAAGCTTCCGGGGGCTCCGCCCCCTGGACCCCCATTGTGATTCCATTAAGGGTTCCATCAATGTGCTTGCAATTAGCACTTTATAATCTTCAAATTTCTAAACAGCTCAATCAAAAAGCTTGTGCCCCCTATACCCCCCCCCCAAAAAAAAAAAATCCGGTCATAAAATCCCGGCCACGCTGCTGGGTTGTATTATTCGCTCCCTCGCTGAAGATGGTCAAAATGATGACGTATCATCCCCCCAATGGCGAGAAGAAAATAATCGGCATCGTCGTTTCTTGAACTTTTTAGTCATGTTTGCCAAGTCAAGTCCTGGGCACGCTTTGGTAGCGAATGTCGGTTATATATTATTAGCTCCTAGCCAAAGAAAACGTTAGGAAGACACATTTTCATTCATTTTTGGACATTATCCTTGAACATGTCATACCTAACGCTATACATTTACAGGAGATTATTTTTTTCGGACAGAAAACATGACAAAAATCGTAACAGAATTTATTTCTTAACTATACTTTTAGACGACTCGTAATAATAGATCATTATCTTCATAATCCAGGGCCGATTAAGTTCGGATTGGCAAAAAATTCGGAAATATCGGCACTTTTTTAGCCACAGCTGTGTGATAATCCAGAGTAAAAAATTACCCTATTGCACTATAGCCGTTAGGTATGACATGTTCAATGATGTCCAAAAATGAATGAAAATGTGTCTTCCTAACGTTTTCTTTGGCTACGTACAATGTATATCTGCCATTTCGGACTCTGATTATCGCACAACTGTATTGGTATATTCTCCCAAATGCATTAGTACAAATATTTAGAAAAAAACAATCAAATTCATAGCTATAATACAAGGCAGGCAACTGCACTTCATATACTACGTGTAAGAACTGCTTTTGCTCTGAATACGCTGGCTTGTACCGGTCCCAAGTTTTGGAATTCACTTCCTATTGATGTAACTAGTTCTGTCAGTGTCTTTGTTTTTAAACGCAAATTGAAATTACATTTATTGAGTAATTATGCTGAAAATGGTTAATGTTAAAATGATATCACCACACATGATATTAAGTAATTATTATTATTTGTTGTTGTTATTGATAACATGCATTGTTATGTTTCGTTTGTTAGTATACAAATGATGCACATGCAGGCATGAGTGGATCGGTACGAATTGGATGCACGAGTTTAACTTTGGTATGGTTTAAACCGCGAGTGGGTTTTAGACCATTTCCAAAGTTAAAAGAGTGCATACAATTCTTACCGATCCACGAAATATGCCTGTGCAGCATTTGTTTTATAAAATGGGCGCGAAAAAATGTGAAAATCAGACTTTTTCCCAGTAATGGCTAAATTGGCTAAATTTACCGACCCATGGCTTCAAAAGTACTAACCCATGGCTGGGAAAAAATTTGATTTCACATTTTAATTTTTTTTTTTTTTTTTTATTATAAAATGTTGCTTATATTAATTTTAAAAATAAAAAAAACATTTATAATTTTTTTTTTTTTTTTTTTTTTTTTTTTTTTAGATGAAATAAAAAATGTTATATAAATTTTAACAACCCCTGTGCAACATTTGTTTTTATAAAATAAGCGCAAACAAAATTAAAATCAAACTAAAGTGAGCCATGCATCAGTAAAAAACTTTTACATGCTAATTGACCAATCAGAATGCAGGGATTCTTCTACCCATTTTATAATACTTTTTTGTCACTTGTAAATGTTTGAAGTTCACATTCTCTCTCTCTCTCTCTCTCTTATATTTTTTTCCTAACACTCTATTTATCACAACACACTTTCCCCCTAACATAGAACCTTCTTCTTTCTCTGTTTTTCTCTGTTTGTTGTTTTCGTTGTTACATTTCGCCTTTTCCCTCTCCATCCTTTTTGTGTATATTTTCCTCCTCTCCTTTTCAAATATCAAGCTATCTCTTTTGTAAATATTTGTTTTCCCACGTTTAATCTTTTTTTGTCTTATACGGTAGTTTTACTTTTGTTAATGTTTCAAAGTAATTATAACATTGATGGGGATCGGGGACCTTGCTCTTAAAGCCCATCTTCTTTAAGGTCTCCTCTTTCTTTCATGACTTGTTTAGAAGAACCCATGTGGGTTGTAAATATTGCACTTCAAATTATGTTTATGGTGATTATTATATTATTCTATGTACAAATGTTTTTTTGTGAAAGAAAGAAATAAAATGAACCTTGAACCTTGAACTGTCTCTAAACAAGTACCGATATTTCCGAATGTTTTGCCCATCCGAACTAAATCGACCCTGAATAATAATGAAGAGCTTTTGATCTATTATTACGAGTCGTGTAAAAGTTTAGGTAAGAAATCAATTCTGTTACGATTTTTGTCATGTTGTGTGTCCGGAAAAATAATCTCCCTGCAAATGTATAGCTTTGCACTATAGCGTTAGGTATGACATGTTCAATGATAATGTCAAACAAATGAATGAAAATGTGTCTTCCTAACGTTATTTTTAGCTAATTATAGCTCTAATGGATAATTACCCGGTATTTGTGGATCATTGCTCTCCATGTCGTCATCTTTATATCGGAGGCTAGCTACGTAGCCTATATGGGTAAAGAAAACAAGATATTCTAGACCCGTTCTTGGTCTTAGGCCCAACGTCGTGCGATGGGTCCCTTGATCTTGTCTATGAAAGGCAACACAATTCCTTGTTACGCGGTAAGGAGAAGAAAACCCTACCAGATGGCATAAATATCAATATACTGCTGGTCCAAACGGTTAAATATCCATAATATGTTCCCTCTGCTATACGCTATATAACGGGAGTGAAAGTATATCAGTTCCATGCAGGAGAATGTGGACTCATTGTCTCAAAGGTGCGATGATAACTCCATGACACCCCGTCGTCACCGAAACCATAGAAGCGCAAACTTATGCAAATAAGCTTTCTTCGCAACGACCCTCCTCCACCAGTTCTAGTGCTACGAGATACCCCACTTGAGTCTGTCACATCTCTACGTCTATTGGGTGTCACTCTCACTAGCGTACCCAATGGGGGGGGGGGGGGGGGGGGGGGGGGCAGGGGGCTGCCCCCCTTCCCTGACGAGAAAAGAAAGAAATAAAAAAGGAAGGAAGAAAAAAGAAAGAACAAAATGAAAGAAAACAAAAGGAAAGAAGAAAAAAGAAAGAAAAAAAGGAAAGAAAACAAAAAGAAAGAAAGAAAGAAAGAAAGAAAGAAAGAAAAGAAAAAACGGGTTCGGCGGGCCTGTGTAAGCAGTGTCATGCGGGGAGGGGGAGGGAAGTTCCGCATAATAAGGCCTATGGATGGGTATAGTTTTGAACGATTCTGGTTCTGATGAATGTCAAGTCAATACTTTCTTTTATACTTCATACTGCTTTGGTGCAATTATGACTCACACCATTTTCCCCCTTCTTTTCTTCATATCAGAGAGATATCTCAGTAAGCCAATAAGAAAAACCTACAGATCTTTAAGATGCAATATTGCACCTTCAAGATGCAAAACGGTGAAGGATCATCACCTTTGCCGAAAGGTGAAATGTTGCATTTATATAGGTGCTCCCGGTGGGGCAACGGTGTGCACCTATATAGGTGTAAGATTGGCCTATTTTTTTCTTAGTGTGTGCAAAGACAAATGTTTTATTCTTAAACAAAAATATGTAACAAATGGCAGTTATCAAGGTATCAAAATGGAACATTTCAAGCTCGCTTCGCTCAGTCGCATACATAATATTTCACAACCTCGGGTGTTTATATATTACCCTTCATAACGCCATATCATAAGACGTAAAACGAATATACCCATACAATAATATTGAAACAAATGGCAATTTTCCGATGTGAAGTCGCGAAAATTCTAAAGCTCGCTCCGCTCGCTCGCATGCATAATACTTCACCCCCTCGGGTGATAGTATATTACCTTCATAACGCCATATCATATAAGACATACAAACGAATATACCTATATATATACAATAATATTGAAACAAATGGCAATTTTCCGATGTAAAATTGCAAAAAATGTCAAGCTCGCTCGCATACATAATACTTCACCCCCTCGGGTGATAGTATATTACCTTCATTACGCCATATCATATACCGAATATACACATACAATAATATTGAAACAAATGGCAATTTCCCGATGTGAAATTGCAAAAATGTTAAAGCTCGCTCCGCTCGCTCGCATACATAATTGCTGCTCTCTACTCAGGTGTATAAATGGGGACCCGATAGGAGGTGAAAGCCTATTATGTGAAGGATCTTCTCAATGCCCATGTGCCGCTTGGAAGGAATGCTCCCCAGGGAGTGGAGATGGTGCACACAATGTGTGCTGGTTTGCGTTGTATCCTATGACCGGGGGTAATATTATCATTGTAAAGCGCTTAGAGATGATTATCAATCAATATTAGGCGCTATATAAATCGAGTA
Organism: Echinarachnius parma; assembly: GCA_037951105.1. Classification (NCBI taxonomy): domain Eukaryota; kingdom Metazoa; phylum Echinodermata; class Echinoidea; order Clypeasteroida; family Echinarachniidae; genus Echinarachnius; species Echinarachnius parma. Next base: position 95,829 of record JBAMJV010004365.1, read on the forward strand.
TATTATTATTATTATTATAATACTTCACCCCCTCGGGTGATAGCATATTACCGTTCATACCGACATAATTATATACATCGAATATACACATACACATAATGGCAGTTTAGGGGTGTGAAAATGTGAAGAAGAAAAATACCCCCCCCCCCAAAAAAAAAAAAAAAATAAAAAAATAAATAAATAAGTAAGCGTATTTGAGTCTAGTGTGTGTGTAGGTTCGATTGTGTTTGTATACTATATAGCGGTCTAATCATGAGGGAGATGATTTAAGTCATGATTTCTTGAATTCAAATTTCCTTCCAAGGTATGCACCAGATTGCATTATTTTGAGTGAAAAATTGCAAAAGCTCCCTACCATGGGAGGGGGGAAACTGAACAAATAATAAAAGGGAAATATGGAGAAAAGAAAGAAACAACAAGATAAAGTAGAGCCATCACAAAAACGCATTTCGTAAAAATGTTGTATTTAAAGAATGTTACTATCCCTTTAATTCCCAGTGAAGCTATATTCCTTTTCACCTATCCACACATTATGAACAAAATAACTTTCATCACTCAGACCCCCCACTACCCACAGAATGATCACAGCCGCTCTCAAAGCTTCATTGTTTAGATCTATATTATGTCTCTTTTTTCATGCATACTTGAGAAATTGCATTTCCCCCCTTATATTTAGATGACTCATTTAACGGGATAGTATGTGTAACCATACGTTGATTTCTTCTCACCATAGGTTGGGGGGGGGGGGGGGGGGGGGGGGGTGTTACGTGTTTTCGACTATCATTGTCATGAAGCGTCCAACGCAGCAGCATGTCCATATAATGAGGGGGTGGAGGACACAAAATAGTTCTTACAGGTGCACCTGTAAAGTGTCTAACTCCACACAAATTAATTTGAGCTTACATCCTTCTCTTCTTGGCTTATTGTGGTAAGAGAAGAATAAAATAAGGTTATATTTGTTTTCAAATGCACCTTTAGTATGACGATATCTATCATTGATAATCATTCAGCGCAAGAGCGGTCATAAACGGTCATGAACCTCATGAACGTCATACAGTAATTCGTCGTAATTCGTCTTTTTTTAAACCAGGAAAGCAGTGTTTTGTTTTTTTAAATTAAACTTTCACACATCATTCGGACACAATGATTTTGGTATAGGTTTAAAATCTCAAATGTCATTTTGCGCGATATCTGACACTTTTTAGATGCACCTTTAACAGAATGACACCTATATATTAAAACGGACATTGTGTGCTTTTAGCACTAAATCGCAAAACGTTTGTAGCATATTATGGCGGTATAGCCTATAGGAGCTCACTATTTAAAGCAAAACAAAAACGCCCCACCCACAATAAAAACAAAAAAGTACACTTTTAGGGATCTAGTAACTTTGTTGACATGTGCAAAAAGTGATGAGTGGTCGATACAATGAATACTATTGTCGTCTCATATGTCCACAGGGTGTTGTGTACAAATTACAAGTTAAAAGGATAGTTGAGTTCTGATAAAGAGAGTACAGTTATGGTCAAACTAAATTTTAGTACGAAAACCTGCACCATTACATTACAAACTATAGTTATGACTCCACCGGGCTCGACATGTATACACATTATTCTAAACGACTAAGTAAAAAGCCTGTTATCATTAAAAAAAGAGCCGTTACAACTCAAGAGCGCACATTCTGAACACTCATTGGTTTTAAACATTTTAAATATTGTGCATACATATATGTTAATATGTTGAAATAGTGATTAGATAGAGAGATTATCAACAACTATTTAAAAAACACGTTTGTACAATTTTGAAAAGAGGAAGAGTTTTTTATTTTATTTGTTAACGGCTGGTTCAAAAATGGGGAATAATTGTGGGGCCCCACATTTATTACGAATGGATATGTATATGGATGTTTCAGCCATTTCTGATCTGATTTTGATCAGATAAAGTTCATTTTGTCATTAAAATTGTATGCTCTTTCAAATTTTTTACTCAGTTTATCATTATCTCACAAAAATATTTTGAGTAGCGCCCTCTATAGTAAAGTTCGGTCAAACTGGATTTTAGTAACAAAAACCTTCACCATTACATTACAAACTAATAGTTAACTCCTACCATGCTCGAAAAGAATAACCAAAAAGAGACAAATGTCAAGGAAAAAGCCTATTTTATCATTTTACAAAAAATAGCCAACCATAAAATAAAACAAAATAAAATATTGTGCTTGTGATGTTTTGTTGAAATAGTGATTAGATATAGAGACTGTGTAACCATGGTAACAGCAGCCGATTAAATATACCAACTAACCGATTATTGAATACCAATGATTCAAAATAAGCAGGTAAAATATGTAATTTAATCTGTGGTTTGATTTGAGTTATGCTCACGCGAAAACAGTGTGCATAATGTGGCTAGCCAAACCTATGACTCATTGTATTTCTACAGCTGTATTTTTTTTTTCAATTCTTTTTATTGATCCATAATCAAACAATATCAAATCATAAACATCAATGTTGATCATTCACATGAATGACATAATCATACATTAAAGGGGTAGTTTAGTTTTGGTAGAGAGGGCGCTGCACATCACAATTTTTGTGTGAGATAATGAAAAACTAAGTGTCGAATTTGAGAGAACATGCAATTTTAATGGCAAAATAAACTTTATTTGGTCAAAATCGGTCCAGAAACGGCTGAAATATCAATAAATATATTTGATCTTATAATTATTTGGGGCCTAAAATTAGATGATTTTTTCAAAAATTTAAAAAATGCTTACATTTTCTCAAAAATTGTCAAAAGCGTTTTTTAAATAGTTGTTGATGATCTATCTACTTAATCATTAATTCAATAGAACATCACATGCATCATTTTGTATGAAAAAGGGTTGAAACCAATGCCTTTTTAGAAAGCGCCCTCTTGTGTTTTAATGGCTCTTTTTGAATAATAACAGGCATTTTACTTAGTCGTTTGTAATTTTGTATACCTTTCGAGCATGGTGGAGTAATAACTATTAGTTTATAATGTTACTGTCCAGGTTTGGTTACTAAAGTTCAGCCTTACCAAAACTGTACTACCCCTTTAATCATGTAATCATAAACATCTAAATCACATGTAAATATAAAATTTACCTCACAATAGTAAGGATCAGAATAATAAACAGAACTCACATTTATACTCCATGAGCACAATGAAGAGTGCAGGTGGCCACAGTATTATACATCCAATACACACATTCGTATCAATAAAGAAACATTCAACTACTACTTTGGAATGCGCGTCCCCAGACTACCTGAGCTATGCGGTTCGTGCACACCTAATTATCAACCCATTCCACATACCTACATGAATGCCTAGTGTATTGATACAATCGTGTGCACACACTCAATGTCACCTGCTCTCTATCACCTTACATGTGAATACACAACAAGTATAGATCATTTCATTTTTTAAAACTGATGACCATGAGCTTATTTTAAAGGTAAAGCCCAGTTTTGGAAACGCCCTCCTCTCAAAAAAATGAAATGGAAGCTCTTATTACCAATAATGTGAAAGAATATAATTGTACTAATATAGGATTATCCAAATTTGACCAAGAAACCGCCTACTAATTGATATATTTGCAAAATTATAAATTGATCTAGGGCCGGATAGATATCGCCAACGCGGAATCGCCCATACGCTACGTGTATTACGACCACAATGTGTACACGAGGTGTTCGCTATACGGGCTTGTCCCTAGCTTGTCGATATCTCCCCAGCGCTAGCGGCGCTGACAGGTCTGAACGGGCGGTGGATTTATGAATTTCACAGGCGGATATTGGATTTCTTCCGATATTTCTGTAATTAACGATGCTTAGGTTCGGATTTTACCACACAAGCCCTATTTCAATACATATTCAACAATATTGATCATTATATCCTACATGAATGAAATCCTGTTCAGTGATTGGTCTACATAGCGTCATGTGACCAAACATAGTAATGCCCATGGAGAAAAATGTGCTATGCGTGACGTCATTCATGGAATAGTAAATGCTATTCCATGAATGACGTCATAGACGCCGGGTGATCATATTGAGCCCATAGAGATGCGTGTTATAAAACTTCCCTGCGAGCAGAGGTCTTGTTTTAGCTTGCGAAAGATGCTCGACGAGATTTCTCAAAGAGTTTAAAAAAAAAGAAATACAGCATATTTTCACTCGTGAATATCAATAAGTTCCAAAAAATATTCTAGAGATGCATTTCATGTATAACGTAGCGGTATTCGAATTTGAACATTACGACAATGGTGCACATTGTGCATCGTTGTCCTTCTGTGGTCGTGACACTAATTCGTCATTTAACAATCGGCCGCGGTGTGCACTGCACTAGCTGTATGTGTTTCATAGCTCCATAGAATTACACGTGTGTAGACTATGTAAAGCAGGTTAATTAGTCACTTTGATGCGCGCGTTTTACATTTGGGTGCGCATTAGTTGTTAAGGCGCGTAACCATGAATGGAAAGATAGCGCAATACGCGCTCTGCGCTAGGACTATTGCGCAAAGGGGGTCAGTGTCTGAAACAGAACATAGTCAGTGCAGTGATGGTTCCATGATCAATGTTTAGTTTTTCTTTATATTTTTCTTTAATTGAATTGAAATCATTTGTTTTTGCGATGATTATGATTATGCGAAGGATATAAAACAAATATATCATGCACTATTTCGAGCCACTAGTGAAATTATGGATTCCTCGGTGACAGAAAAAGCACTATGTTCTTCGGGTCTACGACCCTCAGAACATAGTGCTTTTCCTGTCACCTCGGGATCCATAATTTCAACTAGAGGCTCTCAGTGCATGGTATATTTGTTTATTATAGATGTATTCGGCTACTTTCCCGAAACTGGACTTGGGCTTTAACTTAAAGGGTACCACCACCCAAAAATAATATATTATTAAAGAAAGGTAACATCTTTAGTATTCCATTCCATCAACAAGTTCACAAAAATATGTTTCCAGAAACAAAATATATAATTGGAAACGCATCACCATTCTAAAGCATGCGTTCATGCGGTCTGAATTGCAAAGACTGTGATGTGTGCGGTAAATTGCGATGTGCATGCAGAACGAACGAATCGCCCGGGAATCTATTGCTTACAAACGTGCGCGTGAATAGCATTGGCGCACTCGCAAATGGTTGGCCCGTATGGAACCAGGAAATAGCAGTGGTTCCGTAAGTGGTGGAAATTAATTGCTTTGTTTATGAAATACACAACCCTTTGCAAAATGTTGGGTATCTAATTGATATCACAAAACGGTACCAAAACATATAATAATGTTTTGTTCTTTGCCTGGTGGTCCCCTTTAAAATAAATCTTAATTATTTAAAGGAAAAAACAAAAAGGTAGAAGAAAAAAAACATAATAAAACGTAAGCAGGCCTTCATCAAAAGGCAACATAAGGCAAAATAAACAAACAACCAAAAGAAGTATGAACTGGTGGGCTTGTAAATTTACAAAAGGTGTTAAAAAAAAAAACAGCACTGGCAATCACATTACACCTTCATAAAACCGTGCAATTTGGTCAATTTGGCTTGATGCACATGTAATTTGTAATTTGATAAAACATGTGTAAATTTGTTATTAGCATGAAATTGTGGCGTAATAATGGTCACGAATTTCGCAAGACACACCTCCAAATGTCTAAGCGCATGCGCATTTGCTACTGGGTAGTATCAAAGACTATACGGATTTCGCAGGTCACTGATTTAGCACCACACCGGGAATTGTCTACAAACGTGCGCGTGAATAGCATTGGTGCACTCACAAATGGTTGGCCGGTATGGAACCAGGAAATAGCAGTGGTTCCGTAAGTGGTGGAAATTAATTGCTTTGTTTATAAATGAATTACACAACCCTTTGCAAAATGTTGGGTATCTATTTGATATCACAAAACGGTACCAAAACATATAATAATGTGTTGTTCTTTGCCTGGTGGTCCCCTTTAAAATAAATCTTAATTATTTAAAGGAAAAAACAAAAAGGTAGAAGAAAAAAAACATAATAAAATGTAAGCAGGCCTTCATCAAAAGGCAACATAAGGCAAAATAAACAAACAACCAAAAGAAGTATGAACTGGTGGGCTTGTAAATTTACAAAAGGTGTTAAAACCCCAGCACTGGCATTCTCATTCCACCTTCATAAAACCGTGCAATTTGGTCAATTTGGCTTGATGCACATGTAATTTATTATTCCTAGACGCAATAAACTTCTCTACTTCCTCGATATAGAGTAAATAATTCATAAAATGTTTGATGTCTTAATTTATATTTACATATCAAGATATGCTGTTTCCCAAGCAGCAACAAAAAATTGACAATCCACCCATTGATATGTTAAATTGTATCAACAAAATGTCCTAGTGTCTGGACATTCAACAAATACATGCACCAATGTCTCTTGGTATTCATGGCAAAATGTACACCTACTATCAATCTTCCTTCCAATCCGAACTAACCAAGTATTTAGAGGGATAAGATTATTCAAAATGATGAAGTGTAAAATACGTAATTTTGAATCAATTGTAATACTCAATGGTAGTTTCAATAGTTCAGATACATATTTCTCTTCATACCCATATTGATCTTTTAATTTTCCAAACACTAATGATGTCACTGAATTATTAATATCAAGCATCATAATAATAATACTGTTTCTTGGGTATACATTTATTGATGGGTAAAATATCCCGTCTATCTTAATTGTGGGGTAAGCCCCAAGGAGTTTAACTGAAACCTGGACATTTTCTTGTAAAAAAATCTTTTCCATTCATTTGGCATGTACTTATACATATCCAGCTGTATTACTATGGTTACAAATGTACACAGTGGTACAAAAAATTACTATTCAATAAACAGAACAGCTCAGATTTCCTTCGAACCCTGTACACGAATTTGCATCTAGTCCAGCTAATCAAATTGTGGTGTTCCAAATAATAAACCGAAATGATGTATAGCGTAATCATGTTAAAAATAAAATCATAATCATCCAGATATGGTCGTTTTAAAAAAATGCTTCCTCTTTTCAAAAATGTACAAATGAGGTATTTAAAGGGATAGATTAGTTTTGGTATTGATAGTACAGTTTATGTTTCGGTCAAACTGCACGTTAGTAACCAAAACCATCACCATTACATTACAAACTAATAGTTATAACTCTACCATGCTCGAAATGAATTTTAAAAAATGACAAACGCCTAAGTAAAAAGCTTATTATCTTTTTTTTAAACAGCCGTTAAAACTGAAAAGGGCGCTCACTAAAAACTTATTGGTTTCAACCATTAAAAAAATGATCGTGCTTGTGATGTTTTGTTGAAATAATGATTAATTAGACAGATAGGGAGATTGTGTAACCATGGTAATAACATGGTTGTAGACTAAATTATGTATAGACCAATTAGTAGTAGCCCAATTGATAAGTAGACTAACTGGCTATTAGACGAAATGCATATTAGACTAATTGAGTAGTAGACCATGTGGTTATTGGATGAATTGGCAGCTAGACGAATTGGCTTAATATAGTTATAGACCAAATGGCTCGTAGACGAACTTACTGTGGACGAACCGGGTTTAGACTAAATGACAGTGAACCAAATGGTTGTAGACCAAATGGCAAGTCACCCGGGGGGGGGGGGGGGGGTTCACCCCCCCCCCCCCCCCATTTGGCCCCAAAATTTGGCCCCAAAATTTGGCCCCAAAATTCCCCCCCCTTTCAAATTTTAGCCGGTCTCGAGACCACTTACAAGCGGTCTCGACCCTCATTAACCTGGTATCGGGCTCGAAAATGTTGAAAACTTCTTGGTCTCGGCTTCGAAAATTGTCCACGAACCACCCCCCCCCCCCCCCCCCCCTCCCCCCGCTGAGAGGATTCTCAACCAATGGTCTTGGTCTCGACCGCGGACATTTTTGACGGATTGTGGTCTCGGTCACGACAATTTTGAAGGTAGGCTATACCTGGTCTCGGCTTTGATACCCTTTGATACAACTAAAAATATACTAAAGACACTGTCCATAAATTCCTGGTCATCCCTACCTTTGATTAGTATTATTTTTCTTAAAGGGAATTCAGACCGGTATATTAGACGCGTGGATCCATCTTGCGCACTTTTACGCACATTACGTAATCCCCATTGGCTCAGTTATAAGTAGCGATCGCAAACTGTCCCACTTCCGAATACCCGAGTCAAAAAAGCATCAAAAATAGTCGCGTTCGGAATGGTTGTACTAGTCGAATGGAGATCCATCAGAGATGTTTACGAGCGAAAATATCACGTAACACGCTTAACCGCAACCGACTTCAAAGTGCCGCTGTTTGATGTCTTAGGTGATAGCGTGAGAAATTATTGCTGCATGCAATTTCAGAAGAAGGCCCGTGTTCAGATATTTCGAAGCACCGCTCTTCGATTGATCCAACACATATCGTGAGTTTACCTCGAGAGATTACGGTGGAGTCGAGTTGGAATTTGCTGACTACCCATTATAACCCACGCATATATGACTTTAATCAAAATATACTTTCAATAAAAGGATACTTGAATTATTTGTGTGTAACATGATCAATTTCTGCAGAGTAAAGGCTCAAATATTGTATTCGCAGTGCACGCGACATGGCACTCCTGATTGGTTAAAGGGCATCAAGCGTGGGGATGCTACATAGCGGGTCGCCATTTTGAACTGGGTTAGTTTGCGCGCACCGCATGACACTGAGCTAACGTGCATTACGCACCGTGCGCAACGCGTATGCAAGATGGCGCCGGGCATCTCATTTGACGAATCTGAACTACCTTTAACAGTAGGGTACGAGCAAGAAGAGAGAAGGATAAACCAACAGAAAATTCGATGAAAAATATACGGAAAGGGCCGGTCGTGTATGTCAGTACCATGGCAACACGCGTATTTTTTTTGTTTTTTCCGGCGTTTTTTCCGGGCCCCCTGGAAAATCCTGTGTCCGCCACTGCGGCTCCCCCCCCCCCCTCCCCCCCCCCCCCCCCCCCCACCCTTCGGCCTCGAAATGTTTTGACATACCGTGGTTTCGATCTCGAAAATGTCGAAGGTATACTTGGTCTCGGCTTCGGAAATTTTCTACGGACACCCCCCCCCCCCCCCCCTCCCCCTCCCCCCAGCAAATACAAAACGTTTTTAGAACGTTTTTATCAGGTCACGTACGTCTTCGTCCTTAATTAACGTTTAAAAAACGTTTGTATAACGTCTAAGTTTGTACTTTACATTTGCCGCAAAGCACAGGTCTTTTGAAAACGTTCGGAAAACGTTTTTGGACGTCACAAAATTAAACACCTTGGATATGTCCGAGTGTACAACGTTTAAAGGGATAGTTGAGTTTTGGTAGAGAGGGCGCTAGACTACTTATTTTTTTGTGAGGTAATGAAAAACTGAGTGTAAAATTTGAAAGAGCATAATATTTAAATAATAAAATCATCTTTGTTTGATCAAAATCGGTTCAGAGACGGCTGAAATATCCATAAATATAACAATTTGTAATAAACCTGGGGCAGGTTTATTAGAGAATTTTGAACCAGCCGTTAAAAATTCAAAAAAATGCTTCCTCTTTTCAAAAAGTTACAAAATAGGTATTTAAATAGTTGTTGGTTATTTCTCTATCTAATCACTATTTCAACAAAGCATCACATGCACAATATTTTATTCAAAATGCTTGAAACCGATGAGTGTTTAGAGAGCGCCCTCTTACGTTTTAACGGCTCTTTTTGAATGATAACATGATCTTTACTACGTCATTTGTAATTTTGTGTTCCTTTCTAGTTATAACTATTAGTTTGTAATGTAATGATGCAGGTTTTGGTTACTAAAATTCAGTTTCACCAAAACTGTACTCTCCTTACCAGAACTCAATTATCCCTTTAAATAACGTTTTATCCAGACGTATTTTGTTGGACGTTTATCAAACGTTTTGTATACGTCCAAATTAAAGAAATAACACATTCCCAACTAAGAATCGGACGTTTTCTGAAAATTCTAAAAACGTTTCAAGTTAGTTACTTGGACGTTCTGTGAACACGTTTTTAGAACGTGTTTTGGGTTAGGGTTAGAATAAACAATAAAACAAACCTTGTATGTATTTGCTTTCAAGTGTAACGACCTGCAGAAAACCTGTCAGACGCTGGAGACGTTTTGCAAACGTTTTAAGAACATTAAAAAACGTCCAAAAAATTGTTGTTCAACAAATACCTGGCGATTACATGTCGATACAAGAAAGAAATTAAGGATTGATCGATGACGTCATGCGATGCGCCCGCACACGTACACGCACATCGCAGTTCAATACTGTTGATATTATATACAACAACAAGGACATGATAACAATGTTTTCATTATAATAATTACAAAAAATATTTCGTTTATAGAAATTAACATTTCACTTATGATCGTTTATAATCGATCATGTTCCCCGATAGCAAAACCCTGGTAGCTATTCAAACAAATTGAAAAGGAAAGAAAAAAATTGCCGATTGCCGCGTGTGTTGAACTTTGTTTGAATAGCTACCAGGCATTTTGCTATCGGGGAATACATGATCGATTATAAACGATCATAAGGGAATGTAAAATTTCTATTAAAAAAATACATTTTGTAATTATTTATAATGAAAACATTGTTATCATGTCCTTGTTGTTGTATATAATTTATAACAAATATAAATGAGACCTGTATAATTATAGTGTTATAAATATGATTTGAAGGCTAATTATTCCAAAATCAACTCTCGGCAAATATTAACCATTAAAACATATTCCATTCCATCAACAAGTTCACAAAAATATGTTTCCAGAAACAAAATATATAATTGGAAACGCATCACCATTCTAAAGCATGCGTTCATGCGGTCTGAATTGCAAAGACTGTGATGTGTGCGGTAAATTGCGATGTGCATGCAGAACGAACGAATCGCCCGGGAATCTATTGTTTACAAACGTGCGCGTGAATAGCATTGGCGCACTCGCAAATGGTTGGCCCGTATGGAACCAGGAAATAGCAGTGGTTCCGTAAGTGGTGGAAATTAATTGCTTTGTTTATGAAATACACAACCCTTTGCAAAATGTTGGGTATCTAATTGATATCACAAAACGGTACCAAAACATATAATAATGTTTTGTTCTTTGCCTGGTGGTCCCCTTTAAAATAAATCTTAATTATTTAAAGGAAAAAACAAAAAGGTAGAAGAAAAAAAACATAATAAAACGTAAGCAGGCCTTCATCAAAAGGCAACATAAGGCAAAATAAACAAACAACCAAAAGAAGTATGAACTGGTGGGCTTGTAAATTTACAAAAGGTGTTAAAAAAAAAAACAGCACTGGCAATCACATTACACCTTCATAAAACCGTGCAATTTGGTCAATTTGGCTTGATGCACATGTAATTTGTAATTTGATAAAACATGTGTAAATTTGTTATTAGCATGAAATTGTGGCGTAATAATGGTCACGAATTTCGCAAGACACACCTCCAAATGTCTAAGCGCATGCGCATTTGCTACTGGGTAGTATCAAAGACTATACGGATTTCGCAGGTCACTGATTTAGCACCACACCGGGAATTGTCTACAAACGTGCGCGTGAATAGCATTGGTGCACTCACAAATGGTTGGCCGGTATGGAACCAGGAAATAGCAGTGGTTCCGTAAGTGGTGGAAATTAATTGCTTTGTTTATAAATGAATTACACAACCCTTTGCAAAATGTTGGGTATCTATTTGATATCACAAAACGGTACCAAAACATATAATAATGTGTTGTTCTTTGCCTGGTGGTCCCCTTTAAAATAAATCTTAATTATTTAAAGGAAAAAACAAAAAGGTAGAAGAAAAAAAACATAATAAAATGTAAGCAGGCCTTCATCAAAAGGCAACATAAGGCAAAATAAACAAACAACCAAAAGAAGTATGAACTGGTGGGCTTGTAAATTTACAAAAGGTGTTAAAACCCCAGCACTGGCATTCTCATTCCACCTTCATAAAACCGTGCAATTTGGTCAATTTGGCTTGATGCACATGTAATTTATTATTCCTAGACGCAATAAACTTCTCTACTTCCTCGATATAGAGTAAATAATTCATAAAATGTTTGATGTCTTAATTTATATTTACATATCAAGATATGCTGTTTCCCAAGCAGCAACAAAAAATTGACAATCCACCCATTGATATGTTAAATTGTATCAACAAAATGTCCTAGTGTCTGGACATTCAACAAATACATGCACCAATGTCTCTTGGTATTCATGGCAAAATGTACACCTACTATCAATCTTCCTTCCAATCCGAACTAACCAAGTATTTAGAGGGATAAGATTATTCAAAATGATGAAGTGTAAAATACGTAATTTTGAATCAATTGTAATACTCAATGGTAGTTTCAATAGTTCAGATACATATTTCTCTTCATACCCATATTGATATTGAAATTTTCTACGGACACCCCCCCCCCCCCCCCCCCTCCCCCTCCCCCCAGCAAATACAAAACGTTTTTAGAACGTTTTTATCAGGTCACGTACGTCTTCGTCCTTAATTAACGTTTAAAAAACGTTTGTATAACGTCTAAGTTTGTACTTTACATTTGCCGCAAAGCACAGGTCTTTTGAAAACGTTCGGAAAACGTTTTTGGACGTCACAAAATTAAACACCTTGGATATGTCCGAGTGTACAACGTTTAAAGGGATAGTTGAGTTTTGGTAGAGAGGGCGCTAGACTACTTATTTTTTTGTGAGGTAATGAAAAACTGAGTGTAAAATTTGAAAGAGCATAATATTTAAATAATAAAATCATCTTTGTTTGATCAAAATCGGTTCAGAGACGGCTGAAATATCCATAAATATAACAATTTGTAATAAACCTGGGGCAGGTTTATTAGAGAATTTTGAACCAGCCGTTAAAAATTCAAAAAAATGCTTCCTCTTTTCAAAAAGTTACAAAATAGGTATTTAAATAGTTGTTGGTTATTTCTCTATCTAATCACTATTTCAACAAAGCATCACATGCACAATATTTTATTCAAAATGCTTGAAACCGATGAGTGTTTAGAGAGCGCCCTCTTACGTTTTAACGGCTCTTTTTGAATGATAACATGATCTTTACTACGTCATTTGTAATTTTGTGTTCCTTTCTAGTTATAACTATTAGTTTGTAATGTAATGATGCAGGTTTTGGTTACTAAAATTCAGTTTCACCAAAACTGTACTCTCCTTACCAGAACTCAATTATCCCTTTAAATAACGTTTTATCCAGACGTATTTTGTTGGACGTTTATCAAACGTTTTGTATACGTCCAAATTAAAGAAATAACACATTCCCAACTAAGAATCGGACGTTTTCTGAAAATTCTAAAAACGTTTCAAGTTAGTTACTTGGACGTTCTGTGAACACGTTTTTAGAACGTGTTTTGGGTTAGGGTTAGAATAAACAATAAAACAAACCTTGTACCTTGAATAGCTACCAGGCATTTTGCTATCGGGGAATACATGATCGATTATAAACGATCATAAGGGAATGTAAAATTTCTATTAAAAAAATACATTTTGTAATTATTTATAATGAAAACATTGTTATCATGTCCTTGTTGTTGTATATAATTTATAACAAATATAAATGAGACCTGTATAATTATAGTGTTATAAATATGATTTGAAGGCTAATTATTCCAAAATCAACTCTCGGCAAATATTAACCATTAAAACATAAACATGTTATGAAGAGGTGTCTATAATATTTAACCGAATTTTAATATTGGTAGAATAATAGGATGATACGTTTAGGATTAGGATTTGGATTACAGCTAGGAAATAGGTTTAGGAATATAAGATGTAAATATGTATATAAATTAATATATAAATGGAATGTGTAGAAAACGTACAAATATGTACCATTATTCCACCTTTCTTTAACATTCGTAAAACGTTTTAAAAACGTTCTTAAAACGTCTCCAGCGTCCGACAGGTTTTCTGCAGGTCCTTGCACTTGAAAGCAAATGCATAAAAGGTTGTTTTTATTGGGTTTTTCTAACGTTTAGACAACGTTTGAAAAACGTACATTTCGAACGTTTTAAAAACGTTTTCAACCTTCCACAAATACACGTTTTTAAAACGTTTTCACAAAACGTCCAAATAACCAACTTTAAAGCCCAAGACCATGCAGTTTCGGGAAAGTAGTCGAATACATATTGATCAATATTGTTGAATATGTATTGAAATAGGGCTTGTGTGGTAAAATCCGAACCTAAGCATCGTTAAATACGGAAATATCGGAAGAAATCCAATAACCGCCTGTGAAATTCATAAATCCACCGCCCGTTCAGACCTGTCAGCGCCGCTAGCGCTGGGGGCGATATCGACAAGCTAGGGACAAGCCCATATAGCGCGACACCTCGTGTACATCTCGTGGTCGTAATACACGTAGCGTATGTCTGAGCGATTCCGCGTTGGCGATATCTATCCGGCCCTATATAGATAAATTTATAATTTTGCAAATATATCAATTAGTAGGCGGTTTCTTGGCCAAATTTGGATAATCCTATATTAGTACAATTATATTATTTCACATTATTGGTAATAAGAGCTTCCATTTCATTTTGTTTTAGAGGGGGGCGTTTCCAAAACTGGCCTTTACCTTTAAACCTGCATTAGAACGTTCAGAAAACGTCCAATTGTTAGTTGCCCCCCCCCCCCCCCCCCACCCCCCCTCCTTCCCCCACTGAGAGGGGTTCTCAACCAATGGTCTTGGTCTCGGCCTCGAACATTTTTGACGGACGTGGTCCTCGGTCTCGAAAATGTTGAAGCTACTGTCTTGGTCTCGGCTTCGACAATTTTACAAAATAACCCCCCCCCCCCCCCCCCCCCTCCGATTTCCCCCCGATTTCCCTGGTTAACCATATAAAATACATGTTCATTATTTTGTTTGTGCTTTTCAAGTTCCTCTGCTAGATCAAAATATAACACGACAATCTGATGAATCCGAGTCTCTAATTATAACCAGACTGCTTTCGCGCCGTTATGACGTTATTCCTTTCCAAAGAACCAATCCCATTCGCTCTTTGGCAAAACCGCCTAACTGAGTGAAATTTAGTTAATTTTCGCCTAGGTTTTCAGAAATTACCAATTCGCATCCTAAAAAAAATCATGTAAAAATTCACGGATTGCCATAATTGGTGTATTCTTTGTAAGTTGAAATATTACTATAAACAGCAAAATTCATAATGTGTTAAAACGTAAATATCAAAATCTGTTTCATAAAATTCATATCTAACCCAAAGCAATTACTGCTAAGTATTTTAAGTGAACGAGGTTGAAAACCAATTGCATTATGGGTAAAACATTTCCACGCGTTCTTCTCGTGGTATATTCTCCATTGCCAGGGACGTGAAAATTGACATTGAATTGAAAAGACGGTAAAAACTGGTCTAAAAAGCCACCAAATTTCAAGATGGCAGGATTGCCACCTGAACAACTTCAGCAGCAACAAATTGTTGTGCAGCAGCAGCAACAGCAATTTGAGATCACAGAGTCAGAGCCCGTTGCTGTCCACCAGCCGCGTCGTTTCGATCCGGAGGCCCACGAACTCCACAAAGATTTTCGCCTGACGCGCTACACAGAGTTGAAGGGATGAGGGTGCAAGGTCCCTCGGGAGGCTCTGCTCAACCTCCTGAAGGGACTGGAGCCGGATGAAGGGGAACAAGGCCAGGGCGACGCAGACTACATGCAAGTCGCCTCTGGTGTCCCTAAATTCGGTAAGTTTAAATTATAATTCATGTGGAACAGTGGAAGGGAATGTTCATTCATCATCATGTTTGGCAATCGTCCAAATTTTAACACCAGTCAAGAGTCAAGGACAAGGTCAAGGGGCGGGTACGAAAAAGGGTGGTGGTGTGGCTGTGAGTGTGGGGGGGGGGGGGGGGGAATATTATAAACCCCTCTTCAATGATAGTACACCTGTTCAACACACACATTTTCATGCATGTCAAAAGCCCAATGCAAGGGCAAGGAAATGTAGTCACTATCAATCAGATCATGTGTCTGTTTTTAAAGTTGAGACATATTTTATTTATGATTAAAATTGGTAATTCATCATAAAATCATTGATTATTAATATTATGAAATTATGCAAATCTAATTCAGTCTGTTTTTTGCCCACATTTTGATTTATGTGAATTTCAATTTTTCTGCACATGTACTCTAAATTCTAATCTCTATTTCTAATTATATTCTTTGGACTTCTTTAAAAGTAAAACGTCAAAAGGAAGATGATTTTTCTGGTTTCTGATTTTATTTTGATTCTATTTTGACAATTCCTTTATGAATTCTGTTCAATGTTAATATTGTAATTGTTACTATTCAATGTGTACAGTTCAAATCGTTACAGGTGATCGATGACGTCTAAGAGTAAGAGTAATGACTATTTTACTCATTGGACACAACATTTCAAACAATCCATTACAAATTATTCAAGTTATCGCAAATACAAAAATATACGTCACAAAAATCAATTCTCGCCATAGGCTTTGGTCTTACAGTCACTAACACTAGTAACAGATCTGAGAAAATGAGGGCAGCATCATCAAATTGGAAATCCAAATTGAAGGTGACATGGCACAATCAAACCATCTGAAATTGTAGAAAGTGCTAATAAATGGCTACTACTAAATAGCAAAAATAGAAGATTTCACTTTTGACCCGAAGTATAAAAGACAACACTTTGGTTAGCAATAGTGACCAACACAACCAATTTGATTATGCTCTGCTTACATGAATTTGAATGAAATCCATCATCAAAAAGTGGTCTGTGAAGCACAAACTGACACTCTGCCACATGTTAGCAAATTAAAGTTGAATAGGTAGAAAACGAACCACTGGGGGCAGCATACAAAATGTCTAGATTTTGCTTTGTTAAATTCTGTAGTAAAAATGTCACAACATTCCACTTAGACATTACAAAAGGACCCACTAAAATGTGACCTTTGACCCTATTTATCGTGGAACACGGGGGGGGGGGGGGGGGGGGGGGGGGGGGGCAGAATCGCTAAATTAAAAGTTTTGCCAGAATATATAACTTTTTACAATCAATCCAAGAAAAAATACAGGTCATCCTATAGCAGAGATGCCAACCGTTCCATTTTTGCCGTATTTGTTACGTTTTTTCACGCAAAATACGGCAGTACGTTTTCCCCTAATAAAATACGTTTTCTTAAAAAAAAATTTTTTTTGATACTCCCTATAGAAACGATCAGAAAACGGCAACAAAATTTACGTTGAACCCTGATAAACTATTACTATAGATACATATTTTAAATATAACACAAATAAACCGAACAAACTCGTACAAACGCTGGTGTGATCGACCGAACCAACTTTTATATTAACGCGCGCGTAAAGGGTATTTTTGCTGCGCGAATTGTCTTCGCGAAAAAATATGTTTTTTGGCCTCTAAAGGTTGGCAGCTCTGAAAATACTTTTTTGGGGTTCAAAATACTGTTTTTTTACCTCTAAGAATACTTTTTTTGGTTTGTGAAGGTTGGCATCTCTGCTATAGATGCACAAAATGTATGTATCCCTGCACAGGGAAACAGTGACCTTTGAACCTATATTGAACAATTCAGGCAACATCTCCTAACTCTAGACCATCCCAGAATTGTAAACAATTTGAATGAATCTTTTTCATCCTAAAAATTGCGGCTTTTAGAGGTTTTACAATATCCTGTGGCATAACTTCGTTATAATCTAGTGGGGGGGGGGGGGGCATTTATAGGCATACAATCTTTACATGTAAACAACATGATCTTCAAGTACCTAGAGCTATGCTGAAACTTGTGGGCAACCACCTGATCATAAACAACTAGACTTAATGAAAAATGAAAAAAATTATGTTTGTTCAGTACTAAGAAACGTCTATATTTCTGTGACGAATTAAAATGCAACATTATTCTTGAAAACGGTAATGAATGCATCTACAGTATGCAGGTTTGAACTTTGAACAGAAACAATTTTGACCAAAGTGTAAAGAGATGCATCGAGGAAATAATAGTATATATGCCAAGTTTTGTCATGCCTTGTCATGTGACTTTTGTTTCCTTCTGCAGGTATCGGCAATGACTGCAGTGTGACACCCCTCAAACACGGCGGTCTTTGCCTCGTACAAACTACTGATTTCTTTTTTCCTCTTGTTGATGACCCATACACGCAGGTAAGTTCTATCAAAGAGTGTCAGAGACATTTTAAATACAAGCTTCAGAATTTTGAATTTCAATAACATTGACAAATTTTACTTCTCAGTCAGGATAGCTTGATTCAAAGAGTTTAGTATAAGACTTAAAGTTTTCTTTATTTTAAGCCTCAGTGTTCTCCTTTGAGCCCCTAAATTTGCCTAGTCTTGATTTCCTGACTTGTCCACCTGGAGAAAAGGCTAGCCATTGTGAAAAGAAAAAAAAAGGAGAGTGGGGCACGTCACGTGACGTGTAAACACGCATATTTGCTGAGAACGCTTGGTAATAGAGAGAAAGGGTAGCCATTGTGAAAAAAAAAGAAAAAAGGAGAGTGGAGCATGTCACGTGACGTGTAAACACGCATATTTGCTGAGAATGCTTGGTGATAGAGAATTTAGTAGTTAGACAACACTAATCTGCAATCTGGATTCTGCATTTGATTAACTTACTGATCTTTCATCATAATAGAGGTAATGCATACAATTTACACGTATAAAGTTTGTTTTAACTTCTAGAGACCCTGAGACCATGACAGTGATACATGTGCCTTAACTTTCTCTCACTCTTGATTCTAATTCCTAAACAGGGCCAAATTGCGTGTGCCAATGTTTTGAGTGATTTGTATGCTATGGGAGTAACGGAGTGTGACAACATGCTGATGCTTCTCGGTGTTCCCAAGGCATTTACTGACAAGGAGCGGGATGCCATCATACCCCTCATCATGAGAGGCTTCCGGGTAAGTGCTGAAGAAGGGAATTTGAATAGAATAATATTAGTTATAAAGTATCATCTAATTAGCAACCTATTCCAAACCGCACAAAATTTAATGAAAGAGATGGCAGCCGAAACAAAAGTACCAGAACAATAAACATAATTTTCAAGAAGCAATTTTAAACAAGTGTGACTTCAATTTACTTAAATTATAAACCTGTGGTCTTTGTAAGTTTTCAACAGGGATGCCAGTTATCAGACAAAAGCCTGAATCTCGGGCCCTGATCAGCTAGAATTTCAGGCTCATTTTAGTAATTTTTCACACAAATTAGGTCAGCGACTCGGACATCAATGTCATAAATTCTAGTTATGTTACTTTCCCTTAACCCGTTCACTACGAGATTCTGAAATCCCCATAGACTTTGTACATAGCCCACCCGGTTCCCGTAAGCAACGGGTTAAACAAACCTGTCCAGTGTAGTGACTATTCTTACTCAGCTATACAGCTTTATTGTAGCACTCATAATAAATGTGTTCTGCATTAAATTTGACATACATTAAAATGACAATACATCACTTTACTTGTCTGTTCTTTGTGTTATTTCATTGTTCATTCATGACAGTCAAAAGTCATGGAATAAACTTGAAGCTCTATTGATGATTTTCCCCTTGTTACAGGACAAAGCCAAAGAAGCTGATGTGAATGTGACCGGAGGACAGACTGTCATCAACCCTTGGTGCTTGATTGGAGGTGTAGCTACTAGCGTCTGCCCAGCATCCAGTATAGTCTGGTATGTAGTAACGCCAAAATGAAATTTCACTTATTTGTGGTTTTGCAATAGGCCATTCCACTCTGATATCGTCCAGTGAGAGCTAGATGGTACATTTTAAAACTAAATTGACTTCTGCAAACTATCGTGTAAGTCGGAGCCCTCTCTATGTGATGTCAAATTTTCAGACTCTTAAACAAAGGCTCCCCTACTTTGAACATGATTATCTCACAAGTACAGAAAGTGACTTAGCGCTCTTCTTTTTCTCAACCAATTAGTTACTAGCCTGACCATGTGGAATAAGCAATTCAATGAACTTATTATTAAAATTGTAAACTTCAATGCTTGGAATTGTTACAAGTATATCAATGCTGTAAGTTGGTGATGTGTTGGTCCTGACCAAGCCCCTGGGCACTCAGATCGCTGTCAACGCCCACCAGTGCTTGTTCCAGCCAGACAAATAGAAGATCTAATCCTTGTCTCTCCATGTAAAGAAGTTCTACAACTGAAAAGACAGACATTGTAAAAAATAAAGTAATAAATTAATGTGTACTGTTAAACTATCAATCTTGCATTTGTCTGTGTAGCCCAAACAACGCTGTAGTTGGTGATGTCTTGGTCCTGACCAAGCCCCTGGGCACTCAGATCGCTGTCAACGCCCACCAGTGGTTGGACCAGCCAGAAAAATGGAAGAAGATCCAATCCGTGGTATCTCCGGAAGAAGTTGAGAGGGGCTACCAGGAAGCCATGTACAACATGTCTACTCTCAACAAGTCGGGTAAGTTCATAAATTTAAAAAATACTGTAGCTCATGATGATTAAAGTTTATGAAAGAGATACAATCGATTGTAAGTTACAATTAATTGCAAGTCAGATCAACATGTTCTAAATGCGCAA
This sequence comes from Echinarachnius parma, assembly GCA_037951105.1. Lineage (NCBI taxonomy): Eukaryota > Metazoa > Echinodermata > Echinoidea > Clypeasteroida > Echinarachniidae > Echinarachnius > Echinarachnius parma. The sequence continues at coordinate 116,459 of JBAMJV010004365.1, forward strand.
ATCTGATTGGTTTCAACGCACAAAATTTCTGACTTACAATCAATTGTAACTTACAATCGATTGTATCTCTTTCTGCAACGGGACCCAGATCTGATTTAACTTTAACAACACCTTTTAAAAATGTCTTGTATCTGACAGGAGAAATCCATGTTATGGATGGGATAAATAAAATAATGATCAATAACAAAATATAAACCAACTCGCCTCTTTCCCGCTATTCCCATGTTCCAGCTTCCACGGTGATGCGCAAGTTCAATGCCCATGGCTGTATGGACGTGACTGTGTTTTGGATTCTGGGCCATGCCAAAGCCCTAGCTGAGGTGCAAAAGAAAATGTTTTCTTTTACTTTATTAAACCAACTCGCCTCTTTTCCCAGCTTCCATGATGATAGCTACATGGACGTGACTGGGTTTGGAATCCTGGGCCATGCCAAGTTCCAGAAAAATGAGTCTGCTTTTACTAAATTAAACTAATTTGCTTCTTTTCCCCTCTATTTCCAGCTTCCATGATGATGCGCAAGTTCAATGCCCATGGCTGTACAGACGTGACTGGGTTCGGGATCCTGGGCCATGCCAAGGCCCTAGCTGAGGTGCAGAAGAACGAGGTCCGCTTTGTTATCCACAACCTGCCCGTCATCGCCAACATGAACAACGTGGCAAAGACATGTGGCAACCAGTTCCAGCTGCAGCAGGGATACTCCCCAGAAACATCTGGTACGCAAGTCTAAGTTTTATTTCTGTTCAGAGTGTCTTCTTACAGTAATAATAGTGAATAGGGCTTAGAGATGATATTTTTTCATATTAGGCACTATTTAAATCAAACATATTATACATTAAGTCTATTACAGACTTTTACCATGTCAAAGTTGTCGATTATATATCGGACTTATGAGATGTTAACTTTTTGATACTTGGAAGTGTTAATTTTGTTTTTTCCATGATAAATTGTCATCAATATACATCTCCAAATATTTACCAATCGCAACTCTTTACAACCATAGTATCAACTTACAAAAGATGTCTCTTCATTTGCTTAGTCTGTGCTTAGTACCAGTTAGTATACTTTTACACTTATTTACGCGTTGCTACATGTTTATTTTCTTTTAGCCCTACAGAATTAACATTCAAATTATGAACATACAAATATTTATTCTTTTAAAATATTGCATTATTGAATCCTGCAAATATTATGCACAAGTTTCACAGTGACAATTGAGATGAATTCGCCGTTTCCAATTTCATTATTTACTTGTCCTTTTTACTTTGCAGGTGGTCTACTGATTGCGTTTCCTCGTGAGCAAGCTGCATCGTTCTGCCGCGAGATGGAGCGAACCACCGGCCAGACAGCTTGGATCATCGGCATTGTTGACAGGGGCCAGCGCACCGCGCAGATCATTGAGAAGCCTCGCGTCATCTCCGTCGTCACCAAGATGAGTTAGACAATGGAGGAAAAGCATCACGAACTTAACGGTCACTTACACATCTCATTGTGACCAGTATGAAGAGAAAGGAGAGGAAAACCAAAATCAAGAACTTTCTGTGATCTTGTGGCCGTGTTGCTTTGATTTATACCCTTTTGGACACTGAGTCGAACATCTATGAACAGTGCTTTGAAGCAGTAAATTTTATTTCATGTTTTGCGCATAGAGATTTGAGCGGAAATACAGTCAACGTTGCATAATATGGATCCATTTGGACAGCAGTAAAAGTATCGTCTTTTGCAAGTTATGACTTGAGTGAAAAAAAAAAAATATGGGAACCCAAAACACTTTGCCAATATTTAACATATAAATAGTTTGACTGTAGTGCCGATAGATGCATCTTGACACCCTGCCAACGTCTTTTGAAATCATCATGGTGTAATGTAACAAAAAGTTACGAGATTTCTCATAACTAGCTGCAAATAATTACATATTTGTGATGTAGACTGCAACAGTGGTAACTTTCAGCTATTAAGTCAACATATGTTGAAAATTAATCCAATGATATATTGAGATACATTGAAAGATTTTCAATTTTCAATTCATCACTGCATCTTTCTCTTTTTAATTCCCAGAAAGGGGCCAGAAAAAGAGGCCACAATCAAGAAGACAAATCATCATGGTGTAATGTAACAAAAAGTTACAAGATTTCTCATAACTAGCTGCAAATAATTACATATTTGTGATATAGACTGCAACAGTGGTACCTTTCAGCTATTAAGTCAACGTATGTTGAAAATTAATCCAATGATATATTGAGATACATTGAAAGATTTTCAATTTTCAATTCATCACTGCATCTTTCTCTTTTTAATTCCCAGAAAGGGGCCAGAAAAAGAGGCCACAATCAAGAAGACAAACAATTATTAAATGATCATGACACATACAAGTGAATTCCAGATTCATGTACTGGCCAATGAAGTAGAAATGCTGCAGTTTTAAAGAAACTTGTTTGAGTTATTCATAGCCATCCAATAAATTGCCTTTTTAAATTGTTACATAAAATTGTCTAAACGAAATTCTAATGAAATATTGTTGCTGAGTTTTAGAACTAACTAAAGTTTGTGATCATTGCAGCAATTGTGTTGTAAGAAGAGTAGGCATAATGATGATGGTATTTGGATCAGTTTTCTGTTAAGCTGTTATTTTGCTAGAGTTGTTTACTTTGGTGCTGTTTACTTAACGTAACTATGGCTTACAGGCTTGGCTGGGTGTTGCTTGACACCATGACAAATCTTGTATTGTAGGAGAGCTAAGATCAGTAACTATCTTCCCTTTTATATGATTTTAGAGTAAATTAAATCAGTTATGCTGTTTTGGTAAAACATGTTAATTTAGTCCTACCCCCCCCCCCCCCCCCCCCCCCCTACCACCACCACCACCTTCCTAATATTTGTTTATTTTTATTTTTGTTATTTACTTTTTAAGACCACAGTGTGGATCCCTAAATGATCTTACAATAGGAATACCAAAGATTTCTGTTACGGCTGTGCCAAATAACTATCACTTTTTCTCATCTCTCTGTGACAAGAGTGGGAGATAGTAAGGAAATGAAGTAGCTGCTTTTATGTGTAGTAGATAACTTAGCTCTAAATCATATTGTAAATACATCCATAATACTTGTGAATGATGAATGAATTAATGTAGAGATGTTTTCATTGCCATTTGATGTGTGCCTAGGGGTGGGCATCTACATCAAATGGCAATACATTCCAGTAGAAACTTTAACAATTGCTAAACGAAATTGAATGTAACTTGTCATTTTTGTTGTTCCATCCACAATCAATTTCACGATTTGTTTTTGTTTGTCAGTTGTATTCACTACTTGTACGTTTTGATATAGATAGCATGGATGCATCATGATATAATCGGATATGTTCATGACATGTCGCTGACTTGAGAAACAAAAACTAGAAAAAAAAGAAAGAAAAGGATTGATAGCACCCCCCACGAGCTGGCCTGCGCGTCAATTGGTCCGGGTTTTGAGCAAACACTGGAGTACAATTACGTGCATGCTTTTGGGTGATTGAATTCATTTTGAATCAGAAGCTCGTGGGTCTCCCATCACATTTCACCACCGACTGCGCTAGCTCTCCATGAAGCCGCATCTCAAAATCACCAACGATGGATTTCGTTGGTGGGGTGATGCAGTGGATACTCAACGAGCTTGCTGCAGTCTCGGTGCTGTGATGCAGATTAGGTGCCTATCATTCATTCGTTTATACTTTTTTTGTTCTTGTATGTATATTGCATTTTGCCCGTTTTCATTTCACCATGCCTTTTGTTCTTTGTAGTTTTTTTTGTCCCGATTTGTCTGTTTTGTTGTCACCTGGCAAAATGTATATTCATTGCATTATGTACCATCAGTGCTTCACGCACTTGCTGACAGAATCACTGCATATTCAATAAACGCAAGTTTCTGATAGCAATTTTGTTTACTTTTGCCATTTTTACCCCACTCTGTTGTCCATTTGCAATAGATAAACTACCCAGTTTGCTCGCATGTTTCCTTCACAAAGATAATCCACATTTTAGACTGTAAATAAAGTCTTCTGCATGTACACCTTCCCTACCCTTTACAGAAAATAGCACATATCAAAGTTCAACATAAATTATATGCATAGCCATAGCCATTATACATAAACATAAACATGTATTTCACCTTTCATGCATGCACATCCACCCTTGCAAAATGCAAAACACATTACTATATTTCATGCAAATCAAACCACATTGCTTGAACACATTGAATGTGACCACTTAATGGATGCAGTGACTAACGGTAGGCCAAGGGAATAGATACTTTGTAGAAATTATACCTATTAAGTATACAGTGGAAACTCTTTATAACGAGCTTTTGTACGAGGTACCCGATATATAGTGAGGTAAATTCACAGGTCCAAGATCTATGTATTATATTGTAGCGGTTTAACTGGTTACTGGTTGTCTGTCTTTTTAAGCCGGACTAAAGTTGAGCCACTGATGAGAATTCGGGCCAATGGGGTTTCGCTGTAAAACGATTTCAGATTTCCCGTTGTGCCCTTGGGCAGTGTAATTGGTCGAATTATAAATGTTGTTAGACAAAATTGGGGTGGAATAAATGGCTAATTAACTTTTTAAAACAGTACAAATTATACAAAAACAAATTAATCTAAAATTGTATGATGGATTGGCAGCCAAGGGGATGGGGTGGGGTCATGGACATATAACTTGTTTGTTATTGTGCATTTTATTGTAAAAGAAACCAACTTTCTAAAAAAAGTGCTTGTCTAGAACTTTTCTAGGTGCCTAAACAATGTATATTTGGTGCTTGTATATCAACCACGGCTGTGATAGGTTGTGTATTGTGTTCATTGCCTTTAAAAGGTGTTGTCGAATCGGTAGGTTAGCAATAAGAATGATTTTTAATTAACAAATATAAAACATACCTTTAAAAAAAATAGTACATTATGGTTATATAAGTCATGATATTCGCATTTTTGTGGGAATGTGTCAGAATTGAACCACAAGGAAATGGAGAGCAGACCATTTCCAAAAAGTTCTCTCGACCTACACATTCCCTTAAAAATAATCTTATATTATGAGCTTTGTTTATCCTGGCATGCAATTCAGTGTGCTCTTCGTCCCCAGCGAGCGACGTATCCCATGATGCAGTTGGTGGTCAAGCACTTCCTGTGCCCCACCGCAGCGGATTCATTCAATATTTTTGAAATACCGTCTCTCGTTGGGGTAGAAGACGCCATTTTGAACTTTGCATGCCTCAATGCCATGAACTACCACTATGTTGTGTATGTGATTACTTCTTTCCTAACACATGTACATGACTGTGTGTTGTAAATAAAGAATAACTGACTTAACCAAATATAAGTTGATATGAATAGGATGTACTTTTGATTGTTATTCCATGATGACATGATTCAACATTATTTTATCCATGAAGCGCATCCCCTATTAACGTCTAACGGAGAAGGCAGAAAGAGGCAGCCCCTTATTTATATAAACCCCTCAAAAAAAGTTCGGAAACTCAACTTTGATCGATTATATCACTCTTATTAACAATCTTTCTTTTTTTCTTTTAGTGTCATTGCATTGCATGATGATTTCTCTTTAAAATGGTATTCAAATCGGGGAATACACAGTGCCTTTTAGAATGGAGGACCGTCAGAAGTCACTCGCAAAATGGGCCGAGAGTATTCAGTTGGGAAATTTGACTCTTGTGTCGTTTTGTTTAATGTTCAAGTTGTATCGAAGATTGTAGCATGTTCAAATGATTTAAACCTATCAAATTTGGTATCATTTTAAAGCCCATTTGCCTATCTTTTCAATACGATTATGTCCGTAACAATTTTATGAGCAGGTAAAGTATGGTAGAGCTGGATATGGGGATGGTCGAAAGTGAAATGTTGCAAAATGCATTTCATTTTGTGAAATTGAAGGCGTTGCATCGAAAATCGACTACTGGAGGAGATGTTTTGAGGTTTTACTTTGCATAATCATCAGTAAATTTAGCATCATGTGAAAGCATGTTTATTTTTCCCTATAACATTATGTCTCACCTGTAATAACTATGCTATTGGGGTGTGTTCAGATATGGGGCGTATTAATGCCATGAATTTAAGACCGTGGCTTTTTGATTCAAGATTCCGGTAAGATATTTTTTCATCATTACGTTTTTCACTATCAGAAAGCCCGTTAATTTACCTTTAATATGATATCTCAATTGCAATGATTATGCTGCATGTGTGTGTGCAGTACAGGAAAACTAGCAAACTTGATGTAATGAAAATGCATCAAATTTCCCTAAACCTACGCAAAGTGGCCAGAACTGGCATATTAGCGCCCTCTTTGACCGTGTAGGTATGCCCTGTTTAGCACAATATCAAACGGCAAAACGTCGACCTTGCAACGTGTCATTTTGGAGCCCATATACATTTAGAGGTACTACACGGGTACTATACACACACCTTAATCACATAACCATTGTGAATGGGGCATTATTTTATTGACAAATTAACACGCTTCAACATGATGTTGAATTTCATAATGATTATGTAAAGTAAAGTACTAAGATATCTCCACAAAAAGTCCTTTTTGGATGCAACGTCTTCAATTTCACACAATCAAATGCATTTTGTTTACATTTCAAGTGAGGTGTCATTGGAAAGATGATTAAACAGGCTTTCTTCTGATACCGTATTCAACAGCATATCTTCATTGTCAAGATATTCATCGTCGAAAGAATTCGAACTTGTGCAAAGACCATGATATGAGTGTCAGACCTTCCGACTGAAGTTTGTTGGCGCATTTTGTGACATTTCACTTCTGACCTTCCCTCATTCTCAAACATACTGCGCATACCCCGTACTCATGATGCTTACGAATTATGGTATCATTTTAAAGAGGTATACACACACTCTTTCAAGTGATACCAAATATAACCAACATGATTTCATAAGAAAATAGATATAATTGATCAAACTTGAGTTTCCGAACTGTTTTTGAGGGGTTTATTTTTTTTTAAATAGTGTGCCTATAGATTTTACTCTTACTTTCCATTACCAGGGGTCGGTTGGGAGCAGGGATCACCAAAGACAGCCCCCCCCCCCCCCCCCCTCCCCACCACCACCCACCGCCACCACAGAAATGTCCAAAGTCCACCACCGAGATCGGTGGGGTCCACTGACCTGGGGCCTCTTTCTCGCTTGGCCCGCTAGATGGCGCCAAACAACCAACTCGCATGATGTGTTGAGTTTGGGGTAAGGGGCCATCTACAAAGTACGTACGCACGATAGGGGGGAGGGGGGGGTTGGCGCCGATGCGTACGCCTGCGTACAGGGGGGGAGGGGTGGTCTCACCGTTTGCGTACGCAAAAAAGCATACGCAGTTTTTTGTGTCTGTACTATACCCGGGCTCGAAGTTCCACGACGTATTAACAGGTAACCTGTCCCTATAGGCCTACTAGTACTAAACTTTGCAATCCCCATATCTAGAGTTAATACTAGACCCATCAGGTTCCAGTTGGGTGCACTCTTCCATTGAAACAGAGGAGATACACGCAAAAAACAGTGTTTGAAAACTGCGCATGTACTGGAACTGAATCCGAAAATTTGCGTATGTGCGTACAGGGGGGGTGGGGGGGGGGGGGGGGGGGGGACCACATGCGTACGGTGTGCGTACAGGGGGGGGGGGGGAGGGGGGGTCAATTTCGGACCAAAATATGCGTACGTACTTTGTAGATGGCCCCTAGAGTGGTGTGCCAAGCATATCGATGGTGCCAATCTTCCGAGGCACGTATTTGGCATGGAATATGAAATTGACTGGTTGAATCTGGTACAATCTGTATCATGGCAATCATGATAATTGTACGGGCAAAATTATGCCGGGGCTGGGGAGTGCTGATTTTGTTACTTGTTGTTCGTTATAATTATTTTTTTTATTTACCTGAATGCAACAACAGCAACAACAACAAAAAAACATGTTTCGCCGGAATTTGGTAGCCCGAAGGGTCCGAAGATGTCACGTTTTGCCAGAATATTGCCTTTTGAAAACGCTTGTCGCCATCTAGCGGCCAAGAGCGTAAACTCAATATATCGGGGTATAATAATACTGATCAATGTGTTGACATGTGCAAAAAGTGATGAAATTCTTGGTACAATTTGTATTTGTGTGATCTGATATGACCACGATGGCAGAGTAATGGGCGGACAGGCAAATTGATTTGCCAACTCATTGCACTGGCTTTGTACACAGTTATAACTTTCCAGTGGCACATTAATGGGGGCTTCGGTATGTGGTATAATTAATGTGCCCGTATAGTACGCCCACCCTGCAACATAATTTGTTCTACCCTAAACCCAAAAGCGATATTAAGTACCCATTTATGCTTTCTCATTATCATTATCAAAATTTACCAAGAAAGTGGTTATCCTGTGATGTTGTTGAAGCACGGAACTGGTTTCGGTTTTTCAAACGTACCTTTCGTTAAAAACATATACGATTGAAGTGTCCGGATTTTTAATTATCCACTGGAAAGTTATAACTGTGTACAAAGTCAGTGCAGTAACAAAATTACCATGCGGGGATGCGCCTGGCAAAGTGCTATAGGTGGCTGCCACCCCCACCTCGAGAAAGACTATAATTATAAGCTTTCAATTAAAGGGGTAGTACAGTTTTGGTAAGGCTGAGCTTTAGTAACCAAACCTGTACAATAACATTACAAACTAATAGACTAAAAGTCCACCATGATCGAAAGGTATAGAACATTACAAACGACTAAGTAAAAAGCCTGTTATCATAAAATAAAAAAGAGCCATTCAAACACAAGAGGGCGCTTTAAAAAAAGCATTGTTTCAACCATTTTTAATACAAAATTATGCATGTCCCTGATAGCAGACTGACGTCTTTATGACGTCTTAATTTGGTCGTAAACTGGTAAACACGTCATATGTCGTACAAACGATCAGAATACGACGTCATTATGACGTATTTTAAAGACCATTTTTGACATGATGACTTATGTCGTATAAAAGACGTAAAATTGACGTCATTATAACATCTTTAAATGACCATTTTTCCACTATTTATTTTTGTCGTAGGAAAGACGTAAAACGATGTCATTATAACGTCGTTCAAAGACCATTTTTAAGAATGTATTATTGTCGTACAGAAGACATGATAACGACGTCTTTATAATGTCGTTTAAAGACCATTTTTGCCATACGGGTTTATGTCGTATCAATAACGCTATAAAGACGTAAGTTTGACGTCTTTTCAAGACCAATTTTTTGCCATCATTTTTTGTCGTATGGACGCCCTTTTTACGACGTTAATGTGACGTCTTTCAAAGACCATATTCCAATTGTTTTTTGTCGTATGAAAGGACGTAAAAATGACGTTAATATTACATTTAAAGATCACTTTGTCAGTATTTATTTGTGTATCGTATAGAAGACGTACAACGACGTCTTTTATGATGTCTTTGAAAAGACATTATTCATCATTTTTTGTCGTATGGACGACCACTTTACGACGTCATTTTGAAGTCTTTTCAAGACTAGTTTTTTGCCATCATTTTTTGTCGTATGGACGACCTTTTTACTACGTCATTTTGACGTCATTAAAAGATTATTTTTAAGTATTTATTGTGTAGTATAAAATACGTTATAACGACGTCTTTATGATGTCTTTGAAAGTCCATTTTTGCAATTAAGGTTTGTGTCCTACGGACAACATTATTAAGACGTCATTTTGACGTCTTTTCAAGACTATTGTTTGCCATCATTTTTTGTCGTATGGACGACCACTTTACGACGTCATTTTGAAGTCTTTTCAAGACTATTTTTTTTGCCATCATATTTTGTCATATGGACGAACTTTTTACTACGTCATGTTGACGTCTTTCAAAGACCATTTTTTCACTATTTATTTTGTCATAAAAACGTCTTAAAATTGACGTCTTCATGATGTCTTTTAAAGACTATTTTTGCCATTATGGTTAGTGTCGTACGACGACGTTAATATGACGTCATTATGATGTGTTTTCAAGACTAGTTTTTGCCATCATTTAATGTCGTATGGACGACCTTTTTACAACGTCATTGTGACGTCTTTCAAAGACCATTTTTTCGTCATATTAAGGATGTAAAAACGACGTCATTATCACGTCATTAAAAGATCATTTTTAAGTATTTATTTTGTAGTATAAAAAGCTTTATAATGACGTCTTTATAATGTCTTTGAAAGGACCATTTTTGCCATTAAGGTTTGTGTCCTACGCACGACAATATTAAGACGTCATTATGACATCTTTACAAGACTAGTTTTTGCCATCATGTTTTGTCGTATGAACGACCTCATTACGACGTCATTGTGACGTCTTTTAAAAAACATTTTTTCCAATTATTTTTTGTCGTATAGACGACGTTATTACAACGTGATTATGACCTCTTTCAAAGACATTTAAACAATTATTTTTGGCGTATGGACGACCTTTTTATGACGTCAATAAGACGTCTTTATGTCGTCTAAATGGCGTAATTTACGGTACAAATTGACGTCTTCAAGACGTCTTCAAGACGCCTTTTCGGAAAAAGATACGTCATTATCACGTCAAAATATGACGTCTATATCACGGTAAACGCGGGTGAAAAATCTTCACTTTTTGACGTGAATTTACGACGTCTTAAAGACGACGTACACAAGGTGGAAATGACGTCAAATCCAGACGTAAAAAGTGCGTCTTCTATTGACCAATAAGACGTCTTTATGTCGTCTAAATGGCGTCATTTATGGTACAAATTGACGTCTTCAAGACGTCGTAAAGACGCCTTTTCGGAAAAAAATACGTCATTATCACGTCAAAATATGACGTCTATATCACGGTAAACGCGGGTGCAAAATCTTCACTTTTTGACGTGAATTTACGACGTCTTAAAGACGACGTACACAAGGTGGAAATGACGTCAAATCCAGACGTAAAAAGCACGTCTTATATTGACCAATAAGACGTCTTTATGTCGTCTAAATGGCGTAATTTATGGTACAAATTGACGTCTTCAAGACGTCGTAAAGACGCCTTTTCGGAAAAAAATACGTCATTAGCACGTCAAAATATGACGTCTATATCACGGTAAACGCGGGTGCAAAATCTTCACTTTTTGACGTGAATTTACGACGTCTTAAAGACGACGTACACAAGGTGGAAATGACGTCAAATCCAGACGTAAAAATCACGTCTTATATTGACCAATAAGACGTCTTTATGTCGTCTAAATGGCGTAATTTATGGTACAAATTGACGTCTTCAAGACGTCGTAAAGACGCCTTTTCGGAAAAAGAGTACGTCATTTTCACGTCAAAATATGACGTCTATATGACGGTAAACGCGGGTGCAAAATCTTCAATTTTTGACGTGAATTTAAGATGTCTTTAAGACGACGTGCACGACGATAAACGCCGTAAATTTGACATCATTTTTACCAGTGTTTGCTATCAGGGATTCATTATTGGCTGTAGGCCATGTTGTTGGATCATACATAAGCCATATATGGTTTATGTTGGAACTGTGTATGACACTAAATACAATATTTATGTGGGAGTGGTGCATATTTATTAGTGCGTCAATTATTTGCTTTCTTCGTGAAAAATATATCAAATCATAACACGCTTTCCCAGAAGCAGTTAATCTTAAGCCCGAATTTCCTATCTAGGTATGCACCAGATTGCACAATTTCAAATTCATAAATGCAAAATCTTTCTTACCTTGGGAGGGGGATACCCCCTCCCAAACCCTCCCAAACCCTCCCAAACCCTCCCCCTCCCTCCCTGCCCCAGCCCTCAGGCGCTTCGCTCCATCGGGACTCATTATTGGCAGTGTGTTGTTGGATCATACATAATGTTGCATAATTATGGTTTATGTTGTGTTGTGTGTGTGTGTTTTGGGGTACATATTTATTAGTGTGTCAATTATTTGTTTTCTACGTGAAAAATATATTAAAATTTCTGGTCGATCAAATCATATCACGCTTTCCCAAATACAGCCGAATTTCCTATCTAGGTATGCATCAGATTGCACAATTTCAAGTCCAAAAATGCAAAAACTCCCTACCGTGGGAGCTAGGGGGGACACCCCCCTCCCACACCCTCCCCCCGCTCAGTCGCTTCGCTCCCTCGCAATGTCTCACTCTCACCTCTGGCTCAAACTTGGCAACCCAGAGTGTGGTTGGGCATGAGCCCCTATACACCAAAATTGTGAGCCCCCTTGGGGTTTTGCCCCCCCCCCCCCCCCCCCCCAATCCAAAACTGCTTCCGGCGCGCCTGCCTCTGACCTAATAAAACAAATATGCAATTTAGCTGATTATCTGTATAATGCTAATACAACAAATTGTCAATGTTGCCAAGGTAACATTGCTAAATTATCTAAAGAAACCTTTAAGCACATGATAAAAAAACAAACAAATATTGGACTGTCTACAACCTATTATCGCCTACAGGAATAATTCATCATCGATTATAAACGATAGTATCAAAGTGGAAATAACCCAATGATCCCAAGGTGGTATTTTGCTTAATTTTCTAAAGAAACCTTTTAGAACATGAATAACAAAAGAAAATACAGTAGGACTTATGATTAACTTCTTCAGGTCTAATGGATACAGGATTCATTCATGATCGATTATAAACGATCGCATTAGAGTGCAAAGTAAAATTCCAATTTGTATAACTATTTACATTGAAAACATTGTTATTATGATCTTGTTTTTGCAGATATTAAAACTAATATAAATACCAACCTGTTTTTAATATTTTCAACATGATTTGCAAATTAATTATTTAGGCATCAACTCTTTGAAATACTAAACATTCAATACTAACCATTTAAATCTCACATACTAAGAAGCGGGATATATATACGGAACCTATACGACAACTGATCAGTAAGGTGTTAGACGTAGGTTATAGGATAGGTTAAGGATTTAGGAATAGGATAGGATTATGTGTTACATGTTATAAAAGTGTTGACTGTGGAATATACTACAAGACATAACCATCTCAATTTTTTAATTATTAATAATGTAAAAATCGCTTCAAAATATGACGTCAATACGACGTCTTTTCGTCATAAAAAGACGTCGTTAGCACGTCAGAATATGACGTCTATATGTCGTGAAACGCGGGTGCAAAATCTTCACTTTTTGACGTGAATTTATGACGTCTTTAAGACGACGTACACGACGTGAAAATCACGTCAAATCAATACGTAAAAATCACGTCTTATATTGACCAATAAGACGTCTTTATGTCGACTTAATAACGTAATTAATGGAACAAATTGACGACTTAAAGACGTCATAAAGATGCCTTTTCGGATAAGAATACGTCATTATCACGTCAAAATATGACGTCTATATCACGGTAAACGCGGGTGCAAAATCTTCACTTTTTGACGTGAATTTACGACGTCTTAAAGACGACGTACACAAGGTGAAAATCACGTCAAATCCAGACGTAAAAATAACGTCTTATATTGACCAATAAGACGTCTTTATGTCGTCTTAATAACGTAATTAATGGTACAAATTGACGACTTAAAGACGTCATAAAGACGCCTTTTCGGAAAAAAATACGTCAATATCACGTCAAAATATGACGTCGATATCACGGTAAACGCGGGTGCAAAATCTTCACTTTTTGACGTTAATTTAAGACGTCGTTAAGACGACGTACACGACGTAAAATGACGTAAATTTGACGTAATTTTTACCAGTGTCTGCTATCAGGGGTGATGTTTTGTTGAAATAATGATTAAATACTAGAGAGATCATCAACAACTATTTAAAAATCATTTTTGAAAAAGCGTAAGCATTTTTTTTATTTTTCTAAAAATCATCGAATAAATCTGGGCCCCAGATTTATTACGATCGGATATATTTATTGATATTTTAGCCGTTTCTGAACCGATTTAGATCAAATAAAGTTTATTCTGCTATTAAAATTGCATGCTCTTGCAAATTTTACACTCAGTTTGTCATTATCTCACCAGCGCCCTCTATACCAAAACTACCAAAACTACCCCTTTAATGTCTTTCTGTCACCACAGAAGGGTGGGGTACCTCGTCCACTCTCCGCGAAAACTTTGCATGCGTATCAAGTATAGCAACACATTTACATACTCATGGTAATTTATGCAAATTGAGTTTTAAAAAAACTACGTTTTGTTACAATTCAGGTCTGCCAACTCAATTAGGTAAAATCAGTACAAATTGTTCATTTATTGCTGTTACAAATTAAATTTCTATATAATTTCTCATAATTCGAAGAACATTTTGCTCAAGGAGCTGGTTGTACTTCAACGAATTGATAAAGACATGTAGGCTGCATGCCCGTAGCCGGGGTGGGGTGGGGGGGGGGGGGGGGGGGGGGGGGGCTGCGTTGGATGCGTACGCACCCCCCCCCCCCCCCCCCCCCCCCAATTCAGAAAGATCCACTTTTTACCAGTCTCGGGTCCCCTTTGTTTCGGTCTCGGCCATATAAACCGGTGGTCTCGGGCAAAGATTGGTCTTGTTGACGTCCCCTCCCCCACCGCTTACATATAATAAACCATGCATATTATGTAAGTTATAACATTAAAGGGATAGTTGAGTGTTGGTATAGGGCCTATTTAGGGGGGCACTTCACAAAATATTTTTTGTGAGATAATGAAAAACTGACCGTCAAACATCGATTTTAATGACAGAATAAATTTTATTTGAACAAAATCTGTTCAGAAACGGCTGAAATATCTGTAGTATCTCGACTTCTCACTTTGTTTCTTTGTCTGTTTATCGAAATATCAGTTGTTTTCTCAATTAAATCATTTCCCCTCTACCTGTTGTTTTATTACCGGCAGTCCAGCGCTGTCCAGTGGTAATCCGATCCTTTGCTCCGCTGCCTGGAATTAATGACTTTTCCATGTGTAGCTGACCGAGTAAAAAGTTACATGCGGTGTCCAGCCTGATAACGTGTTATGCACATATAGTATGTAACTTCAGTATTTTTGTATCACTTCCCAACACGCTCTCGAACGTTCAACACCACCGTCTTTTACTCATACGATGTCGATTTGTTAATAAAAGAGAACTCTATATAGTGACCGTACCCTTCGTATTCAAACGTCTCCTTATTGACTATTGATATTGTTAAATATCCATAAACATATATTTATTCAAAAATTCTTCACCAGGGGATATTTTGACTTTTTAGAAAAATAGGTTTTTAAAAAGTTGTTGATGATATCTCTATTGAATCATTATTTTAACAAAACATTAAATGCACAATTTTGTATGAAAAATGGCTAAAACGAATTATTTTTTTAGAGAGCGCCTCTTGAGTTGTAACGGCTCTTTTTGAATGATAACAGGGGTTTTACTATGTAAATTGTGTATACTTTTCGAGCATGGTGAAGTTATTATTTTGTACCGTATATTTTGGTGCAGGTTTTGGTTTTGGTTTGACCAATACTCAACTATCCCTTTAAACAAAACGACAACACTCAAACGCACACAATAGCACACACTCATACACATATTATGTTCAATATACAATCATGTACATACAAAGTACATGACTGAATATTGTCCTTTTCCATCATTTATCACTTCATGGTTGTCAGTTGTCGGTTTTTGCCAAATATAAATGTGTGATTGTCGTCCTATAAAGAATATACTAAAGATTTAGACATAACAACACGCAGTCATTCAGATTTTACTTGTCAATCAGTAATACCAGTATTTTATTTTTCTTCATTCATTCATGGTTTGGCAACACAAAAAAAAAAGTAATGACAAATGATGGTTTGAAGCGTATACAGACAGCTTGCTTGTCCATCGAGCGCAACTCCACTAAGCAGAGAAAATACATCGGGACTCAAACTGGAAATAATTAATTTCTCAGATGTGCGCCGACGGAAAAGCTTTGGCCAGACAAAAGGGGGTTACCGCCCGACCATGCGTCGGAGCGAAATGCTCGCGCTGACAGCTAAGCGACCAATCAGAGCGCGGCGTTCGCATCAGCGAGGCGCTCTGACGGACAGGCGAGGGGCGGACAATAGCGGTGATTGGCATGTCCCCCGGGCTAGGGCAGCGGTTGTAATCCCTCGAAAATCGCCCGAGCATTTAGCGCGGCGCGAATCAAAGGGGGGCGGTGTGGATTTAGCAGACAATCAACACACCACTGTCGCCAGCGCCCCGGCTGGAACCCCGACACCCGAACCCGTTGTTTGCTTGGAGAGTCGATTTATTTACGTGACAGATAGGTCCGACACCCCTACCTTTCCAATATGGCAAAGCAATCAATTATTTGCTATCATCGCGGTCCCGTCCCCCATACCTGTAATTTATGGGTACTATTATCAGGGCTTATTGCTATCTGGTAGTTCCAGACAGGAAATTGAGTTTACCACTGTGTATTGTCAACTGGGCTGTTCAGAATAGATAAGGGTGCATGGACTTTTCGTATAATTGGACTTGATGAGCTTTGTTGTTGTTGTTTTTTAACCCCATCCAATTAAAAAATGTTTATTGTATATATCCTGTAATAAATTATTATTTAATTCATGGAATTCGAGTAAAGAAAGTATATAGTTTATGTATATATTTACTTTATGCATGATCAGAAATAATCATGTTATAATATCCATGTATTCAATGTGTGACTATGGAATATGAGTACAGTGATACAGCTACAGTCAAGATAAAATGATTTATCAACCATATAATGGTTCATATAGACTAAAATGGTCACGATTTGGGTTTACTCTTTGTGTGGATGAAGACATATAGTCCAGGTAGTAAATTGATCAAGGAGTTGTAATTGTTAATTTGTGTGATATTAGCAATGCACCCCCTGGCTAAGTATTTTACCCAACATACTAGTGAACATATTCACCATATACCAAATATACTTGCACACCACAACACAATTCACACCTGTACTTGTTTTACAACAAATTTACTTTTCATACGGCCACAAACAATCAAACAGTTATTGCATAACATTCGTAGTCGTACCACAAACGAACTTGCAGTTTCTAGTTGCACACCACAAACTTTCTTGCATACTATTTGCCTATTACATACTACAAACACAAACATACATTTATAGGCATACCACAAACGTACGTACTTGCATAATACATTGAGACAAACATAATTATACTTGTTTATTATATTATATACCACAAACAACCACATCCTTAAAGTAATTTTGCAGATACATGTGGTAACAATCTACATGACTTGTCATAATCTTTCCTGAGGCTGAAACATAACAGGGAAGTGGAAGTTCACTTTATACCCTGAACACCACACACTGGCGCATTACAAGTCATACCGACACAATCCACTAATATAGTCATGCAAAACATTGGCAAGCAATCACACAACAACTAAGAAAAAAGAAAAAATAACTATTATAGGCAATGATATTCAGTTTCAATATTTCATGCAAAAACGCATGGTTTATTATTATATTCAAAAATCACTTTGAATCTTTGGCAAGTGCAAAATAATGTCATAATATTATGCTTTCTGTAGCTAGCTGTGTTCAAGTTTGTCTTTCACTGTTCGCGAGAGTTCAAGTTCAGTTTCTGTGCGCTCAAACGGAAACGACATCGATATCCTCATCGATCTCGTGTTTCTTGAGCAGCCTAGTGATGTCGTACGCAGTGCTGCGTCGTTCCGTGGTCGATGGCGACTTGGCGTGGGCGGGGCGAGCGCGGATCTTCCCGTAGTGCGATGAAGCCGTCGTAACTGGAAGCTCGTGGTGGAGGTAGGTGCCGAACTGGAACGGTGCAGCGACGAGTGGGGCCCCTGCCGCAGCGGAGGGCAGGACGTACGGCGACTGGTAGTAGACGGGTGGTAACGCTGCCATAGGCATGGTGCTGCATGGTGCGACTGGTGTGTGTGGGGGGCAACACACCTGCCCAGCGTAGCCGACGAATGGCGACATCTCGTGTACGTGGCTCGGGTGGCTGGATGGTACCACCACGGTGTACGGCGAGTAGCGGAGGCTCGGTGCATGCAGTACGGGTTGGTGATGGAGCGGGAGTCCGAGGTGGCACGGGTACTCGCTAACGGCGGCTGGGTGGTCGCTCATGTAGCTGTAGGCGACATGCGGCGAAGTCGAAGGGACCGCTACCGGAATGGAAGGAACTCGCGGTGGCGGCGACGACGAAGTCTCGATGCTGCTGGTTGGCGTCGTCGGAGGCGTGAGAGGGAGGCGGTAATCGGGCGAAGGGACCTTGACTTGCAGCGAAGTCGGGTGGATCTTGGTCATGATGGTAGCACCGCACACCTCTCTCTCAGCAACGACGGTCTTCGGTGCGGGCAGCTCACGGACGGGGGCTGGCGACGGCGACCGAACTTCAGTCTTGACGACAACTGGAGTTGGTTCGGCCACTGGACTGGCGACAGGAGTGGAAGAGCGTCGCCTCATCGTTGCTCGGGCAGGAGATGGAGCACCGATTCGTTGACAGGTCGCGGCCAACATGGCGAGAGGACTGGGCTTGCCGATGTCATTGGATGCAGGTAACTATAGAGGAAATACAAAAAGAACAGACATTTAGATAATGACAATGTATTTGTAATATACAAACACTAAAACATCAAGATATATCAAAGAAATTACATTTCAAACATGGCAAGAGACAAAATATGACATTATCGTTATTGACATAAGTAATAAATTATGCAACATGAGAAATGAATTGATATTTACCTGCAAGTATTTGGTTGATCCAATTTTCTGCATGATGAAAATATTCTCAAACGGCAGAGAAGATGAATAAAATAATCACTTCGTTATGAATGTAAAAGTAATGTTGAGAGCTAACAAGAGTCGTACGTTCTTGAGCAATGCGAGAAGCAAGTATGAATTTGATGTAGCGACTTCCACTTTATATACGGACCCGCTTCGCTCGCCCCATTCATGTACACAGCGTTGTAATTTGTCTTTCCACCGCGGTAACATCACAGGGCGCACGAGTGGTCCCTCTGATGTGGGTCGATCGGCCGCGCTAATCTACCCCGTTCTATAGAATTCGCTCCCTTCTCGCGTACCCCGAGCTGGCCTAGCGCCTCTCGACCAATCAGCGCTCCGGGTTCGCCGGCCAACAATGCGATCGCTGACAGCTATGGAGCTGACGAAAGACTTTGAGTGACAGCCATACGCTGCGTACTGCGAAGGTGGCGATGTTATCGTTTGGGAAAGAGAGAGAAATTTCAGCGTCGGTGGAGCTGCGGGCTCCCTGTGATGATTGGGGGTCGGGCGGAGAAGTTGGGCTATTTTCTTGACTTCCGATGATTGAGATTAATGAGTTCTGGAAATAGTTATGACCGTCTCGACCTCACAAGAATGATTATGTTGCCGTTGGTATCGAGTGATTTCCCTGGTTCTCTCTTTATCCTCCCACTCATATCTCAATTCTCTCCCCTTTTCACCCAGTCCCAAATATAATTTCCATCTATCTACACAGTATTGGCAATGATCAGCATAGAGCTCATTAAATTATATCGAGAAGTTTTCATAAATTATAGGTAAAGCAGAAGTTATATTTGTGTTTGTTTTATCAGTGATGTATATCATCAAGAAGGATACCTCCTTGGTATCACGCAAGGTTCATTAGGCATTGATCACATGCATGCATGCGTGGTGGTGGTGGTGGTGTGAGGGGGGGGGGGGGGGGGGGGTGTCCACCAAGAAGGGGCAAAACAAGTATGAATTAAATCATAGATGTAAATTGACCACCCATGGTCTAATCAACTAATATATTGCGCCTTCCTGGAATAATCTCCAGGGAGTGGAAAGTGTGCACTTACTATTATGTGTGTTGAATTGATTGCAGTGTGTATCAGCTGACCAGGGTAATAATATTGGACCGTGCATGTGCAAGTATAGACACCAGTATTATTATTTATTATAATATTGACTAGAGTATAAGTGAACATTTCATGGCAAAATGAGTAGTTTTTGGTTTACAAACGAGGCTGGCTTTGGGAAAGTGTATGTATTCTTAAACGCTTTCATAGATACAAAATCATACCTATGTTCATACTTCATGCCTGGACCATTTTAACAAACCAAGTTGTACAACAAGGATAGTGCACCGCCACAACATACTTCCAGTTTCAGTGCACCATGATTGTGCATTGCATTATTTTTGTCGCGAATAGCTCGCAAAATATCTCTCCTTTCGGAAAATGTTCGCCAAAATGTCCCTATATAATGCCACTATAATTGTATCCGAGAGCAGTATGATTATAGTTACTCCTTGGTAGAAGGGAGAAGAGTTGACCTACAATTTGTAGGAAATTCGAACAATCATTCGAACCAAAGAGATGATTTCTCTGATTAGAAAATAATGATAATAATAATAATGTTAACCTGCCAAAGACGAATGTCCACGTAATATACGTGGACATGTATTGTGTTAAAAACTCAGTAGTCCTATTATGTTAATCAGGTACTAATTAAAGATTTGTGACGTCTTGGACTATTGGACTTGTTTGGACATGTTGGACCCTGCATGTATAGTAATGTTGCCGCTTGGACATGCTGGACCCTGTATAGGCGACCTTTGGGCACAAAAGCTGGTCTGGACCAAGGCGATGCAAGTATGAATCAATAACATTAAAGACCAAACCGATTTCTAAACGCCGAGTATATAGTGTCCTTTACAATGTTACACAAGAGGCACCAATATGCATGGGACCAAGGATGTGGTCTTTCGTCGCTTAGACCCGGTGCGTAATCTTACGGAACAAAAGCTGGTCCGAACCGAGTCAATGCAAGTTCAATCAATAAACACCGAAACCGATTTCTAAACACCGAGTTATGGCCTCAAAGTGTTCTTTCGCGTCGCTTGCTGTGTCCGGTGCGAAATCTTTAGGAACAAAAGCTGTTCTGAAGACTCCGAACCAAGCCAATGCAAGTTCAATCAATAACATTAAAGCCCGAAGCCGATTTCTATAGCCGAAGGCACTTGTAAGGTTATCCTTTACAATTTTACACAACAAACACCGGGATGCCGGGGGAGGGGGGGAACATAATCGATTGGTCTGAATCATTATTAGACTAATCATCATCATGTAATAAGAAAGCCTCCGGCCATCTCGGATTACTCATCGAAAATGACTGTATACTATATATCGGCGTTATATATAATTGATGAAATAGACTGGTTTGCATTTTAGGTTGTTTCTGGCAATCTGAAAGCTTGTCCGATATAGCAACAGATTATCAATTCATATGCATTTATATGCAAATGTATTATTGGCTTACTTTAAATGTATACATGCAAGCTAATTGTATATAGTTTTTCTCTAATCAATGATTGCATTATATACCAGGCAAGGAACGCGGTGCATAAAATGAAAGTTAGCGGTAATTTATAATGATCGATCTTATTCAATAATTATTATGGAAGTGGTCATGTGGAGTTTATTTAAAGGTGCACTTGCGTATTTGTACTTCCCGAAAACAAAATTGTAAGGGTTTTGGTTGGTTTTAATTCCATTTGAAAGATATAAGAGTCATTCCCTTTCAAATGCTTTAATATATAGTTGTAAAATTTGATATTAAAATATTTTATTTATATATCGTCTAGCAGGCGATATCTTGACTCTTAAAGGGCAATGAAACCCAAGCAAAATGTTGCTCTCATAGTCTTGAAGAGATTAAGAAGAATAATCTCTGAAAGTTAGAGCATAATCGGGTAAGAAACAAGAAAACTACGGCTCTTTGAAGATGTTCATTTATTCCTATGGGGAACTCAAATTGGCAACGCACTCTGATAAGTGTGTGGACAACTCCCCATATGTTTTGTACACAAATGTTCCCATTTTTACAGTTTTCTTCATAGTCACATTTTTCCATTCCCCCAACTCATGATATGTTATGTTTAAAAGCATTCTACAAAACATATGTTGAACTCGACTGAAGGGTAAACATAAATTTTGAGAAAATTAAACAAAACTGAAATTTTGTGTACAAAATGTATGGGGAGTTGTCCACAACTTTGCCAGAGTGCGTTGCCAATTTGAGTCACTCGAAGAAATACATGGCTCTTTTCAAAGAGCCATAGTTTTCTTATTTCTTGACCGATTGTGCTCAAATTTTCAGAGACTATTCATTATAGTTAGTGTCTTATAGTGCATACAACAATTTGTCTGGATTTCATTGTCCTTTAAAGGTGCACCTGTAAAGTGTCAGATATTGCCCAAAATGACATTTGAGACTTCAATCCTGTACCAAAATCATTGTAAGATATGTCCGAATGATGTGTGTAAGTTCCATTGAAAAAGAACACTGCTTTCCTGGTTAAAAAAGCGGAAATATGCGTCAGCTTTTACAACGAATTACTGTATGACGTTTATGAGGTTTATGACCGTTCATTAACGCTCTTGAGCTGAATGATAGATATCGTCATACTGATGGGGCAATTGAAAACATCTAACACTGTTTTATTCTTCTCTTACCATAAGCTAAACAACACGGTAGAAGAGAAATGAGGAAGCTCCAAGTAATTTTCGTGGAGTTAGACACTTTACAGGCATCCCTTTAATACATAAAATTAATGCTTATACACTTCTTTCAAAACATTTCAAAAGAGGTTTTTAAATAGTTGTTGATGATATCTTATTTAATCATTATTTTAACAAAACATCACACCATGCACAATTTTGTATGAAAATGGTTGAAACCAATGAGTTGTTAGAGAGCGCCCTTTTGAGTTTTAACAGCTCTTTTAGAATGATAACAGGCTTTTTACTAATTGTGACAATCTTGTAAACAACGTCAACATTATTATATCGCATTATCGGTATTATACAAACGTTAAACTACAGTATGCTCTAGCTTGCCAGACCACCGTACATTTTTAATTTTGGGACAGGTTTTGGTTTTTCAAATTTACGATTGAAATGCTCAAATGTTAAATTATCCACTGGACCGCAATAACCGTGTACAAAGTGAGTGCAAGGAGTTAGTGAATATCATTTTGCATTTTTGCTCATTACTCGGCCATATTATAACGTCCATTTAAAGGGATAGTTGAGTTCTGGTAAAGAAAGTAAAGTTTTTGTCAAACTGAATTTTTGTAACCAAAACCTCCATCTCCATCATGCTCGAAAGGAATACAAAACTAAACATGACTAAGTAAAAGGCATGTTATCATTCAAAAAGAGCCGTTAAAACTCAAGAGGGCGCTATCTAAACACTCATCGGTTTCAACCATTTAAAATAAAATATCTGTCATTAAAATTGTATGCTCTTTCGAATTTGACACTCGGTTTTTCATTATCTCACACACAAAAATTAGTGTAGCGCCCTCTATACCAAACTCAACTATCCCTTTAGTTACTTGAAATGTTCACGCAACACCCAGTGGACATATCAGATAACAATGATATACATTGGTATCAACCACTCATCGCTTTTTGCACAGGAGTCAACAAAGTTACTAGAGAAGAAAAATACCAAAGAATTGAATCATTATATCACATTTACAATTTTTCATAAGCCATAGTTGAAACCAATCATATATTTAAAAAGCGCCCTCTTATGTTTTAACGGCTGCTTTTTGCATGATAACAGTCTCCGAACTTAGCCGTTTGTAAGTTTTTTCTATACCTTTCGGGCATGGTGGGGTTAGTATTAGTTTGTGATGCTTATGTGCAGGAATTGGTTATACACACATTCAGTTGAACTAGAACTGTACTTAGAGCCTGTTTTTTAGGGATTGGAATCCAAGTAAAAGTAGAAGTTGGCTTTTTATACTGGTTTTGTGAACACTGTGTACATAGTACGTTCTATCATCGAAGAAGAAGAGGTGGGAATGTAATTATATGCCTAATGCTTTCTTTCAAAGTTAAGCGTCTCATTACTTACAAAAAACATCAGAGGATACTTTCAGCTGACCGGTTATTACTGATCAAGATCACCACAATGAGAAACCATTGAATTCGGGCCCGTTTCAACCCTGGTCCATTCAGAGTGGTTAGACCAGAGAGGTGGGAGGGGGGACCATTACGGTTTGTATGGGCTCGACCAACCCCCGACCAACCAACAATGAATAGACCCATAGACAGCCCCACAGCCCTGAATAGGCCTTTCTGTTGGCGTTGGTGGTTGACACAATAGTCCAGGTACCGTAATTATAGGGGGGGGGGGGGGGGGGGCGGGCGGTCCGGACATAGACAGTGAGGACAATGACATGAAAGACCAAGACCGATTTCTATATAGGATGATGATTCCTCTCTTTCTCGAAGAATTGCTATGGACAAGATAATGATTCATAAGTAAAAGAATGTTCATAGATTAGTTGGGGCGGGGAAGATTTGCCTTCCTATCATTGTTAGTGCCTTTATGATCATGCATGATACTGACGTTGATTTTTTGAGGGCGAGTTTGTATAAGTTGGACTTGGTTATTTGACGTCCAAGAAATATTATGTCATTCTTATTGAAAAGACGCGTAAATTGGCGATATAGAGGGTTATTTTTCATTTAGAAAAATTTAGCTAAATTTTCGATGTATATATCGCATATCTGATAGATCATGTTGTTGTATTAAAGGGATCTAGTAACTTTGTTGAGATGTGCAAAAACTGATGAATGGTTGATGCAATGTATACTGTTGTTATCTCATATGTCCTCAGGGTATTGTGTGAAAATTTCAGGTCAAATGGACAATGTATGGCCAAGTAATGAGCGAAAATGCAAAGTGATATTGGGTGATATTCACCAACTCACTGCATTCACTTTGTACAGGGATGAAAATCTCGCCCGGAGATTTTCTTATCTAAATACTTCAATCATACATATCTTTGTAATGAAAGGGAAATTTGAAAAACCGAAAGCTGTCCCATGATTTTATTGTTAATACGAATACAACAAGGTATAAAGGAACCGCTAGAATTACAATTTTATTTTGAGGATTTGGACAATGTTACTAAGTCCCTTTAAAAAATATATACATACCATATTCACTCTTTCGAAGCACGTTTATTTCTTCTTTTTTTCCTTCACTCGATCGTCCTGAAATTTCACAGACTCAAGTAAATTTACATGATTAAACTGATAAACATGCAATACACAATCCAATTAATTATATTTGTTTTGGTTCGGATGCGTAAATATCACGACTTTGTCTTGCGACCTATTATTTAGAGTTACGAATTTTAGAATCTTAGTGAAACACTCCATGCTATCAATTGTAGGCCAATATGTAATGTTGATTGACAGTATATAGTTAATTTCAGCAAAAACTTATTATAAATATGAATTCACGTGTATATTTCTTTGTTGACCGAAAATACCATGCTCATACTTATATGCGCTTAGTTTATGTCACAGGTATATAGTTCAACGACTGTTGTTCTATAGTTTCATCGTAATTATTTCCAGCTTTGTACAATCTAAACAAACATGTCAGTCATGTTTGTTATACTGCCTTGTTTGTATTATGAAAACGTTCAGAGTCGTAGCGTGGTGATGGTGGTGGTGGTGTGTGTGTGTGTGGGGGAGGGGGGGGGGGGGGGGGGGGGGGGGCTACTGAACTCGTATCAGTGGTGCGTGAACATAATGCATGCAAACTTATTAAACGATATTCCCGCATGACTGAAGGTCATCATTGATATAATTGGTTTGGGAATTGAACTGACACTGTCATTATTATTATTGAT